>JAAWWB010001181.1:0-25002 GCA_018804465.1 Populus tomentosa | reverse complement strand
ATGCTTTTCATTTCCTTTCCTTTACTTAGTTAACTTGTATCTTATTTATGTTCTTGTTTTGTTTATTTATGTTTCTCTTCTTCATTATGTTTAGCTAAGTTTATTATGTCAAGGTGAAAAGGTTACACTAATGGTGTAAGAATAAGTATAGTGTAAACTCAATATGGACCTTAATGTTTAATATTAACATGTCTTATCTTTTTATCTTACTAATTCTTAATACCTTGCTTGTTAAATGGCTAATCTAGATTTGTGTTGTATAACACTTGGTACAACAAATGCTTGGCACTCTCATAGCCCAACCGTATGGTATTACATACACCTGGGCTATGAAAGGAACTTGATTTGTTGTTAACATCAGTTAACATCATGAATTCCTAACAATATTTAAAAGTTTG
The DNA here is from genome assembly GCA_018804465.1 of Populus tomentosa. Classification (NCBI taxonomy): domain Eukaryota; kingdom Viridiplantae; phylum Streptophyta; class Magnoliopsida; order Malpighiales; family Salicaceae; genus Populus; species Populus tomentosa. The sequence continues at coordinate 24,604 of JAAWWB010001181.1, read as the reverse complement.
GTGTTATGTAAATAAGATAATTAATATGATCATGTTAACAATTTATAATGAGCTATTAATGAGAAATCATCCGATTGGAACCTCCTTTGTGTGTGGTTTCCAATTGAATAATAATAGTTTATACTATACTTATTTGAAATACCATTAGTGGATCCTCTAACCTTGACATTTGTTTTTATCATTGTTTAATCCTTACATTAATCTTTCATCTCAAAGTTCTCATTAATTTCTTCATCTTCTTCTTTTATTACTACTACTACTACTACTATTATTATTATTATTTACATTTTGTTTGTATTATATAATATATCTCTTTAATCTTTTCATAAACTTAGTATATAGGCTGGAAACCTGTGACCTGATCTTTTAGATCATTGTCAGGTATAACAACACCACGTACTGAGTATTATTATTATTATTGTTATTATTATTATTATTATAATTATTATTACTATTACTATTATTGTTATTATTATTGTTGTTGTTGTTGTTGTTGTTGTTGTTGTTGTTATCTTGTTATTTATAATTTATACAATTAACCTCTCTGTGGTTCGACCCCGGTCTTGCCGGGTTATTTATTACTTTGACACTCCTGCACTTGGGAGAAGACATCAATCTTTTAGTCATGTCAAGTTTTTGGCGCCGTTGCCGGGGAGGTAAATTCTTGTATAAATTATAATATTTTTTTTCACTTTTCTTGTATCTAACTTTGTTTCTTTTGTTTTGTTTCTTTTTCTTTTCTTTTCTTCTTCCTTTTCTTCTCTTTCTACACGTGCATGAGAGTTTGATCACTTACATTCATTGATAAACTTTGTAAGGTATCCTCATCTTCTTTAGAAAACATGGCCGAAGAGGATAATCAATCGCTTTATAATGAAAATAATGAGAATAATCGGGTTAGAACACTTAGAGACTACATGAATCCTACAAGAACAATTGCGCGATCATGTATATTTTTTCCTCTTAATGCATCTCATTTTAATTTTAAGCCAGACATTATTTAACTTTTACCTTCTTTTCATGGCTTAGATCTAGAAAATCCATATTTGCATTTGCGAGAATTTGAGGAAGTTTGTAACACTTATAATGACTCAAATTGTAGCATGAACACCATCAAATTAAAGCTTTTTCTTTTTTCTTTAAAAGATAAAGCTAAAACTTGGCTATAAAATTTAAGACCAGGATCCATTCGTGCTTGGGATGAAATGCAACAACAATTTTTAAAGAAGTTTTTTCCATCTCACAGAATAAACTCTTTCAAAAGACAAATCACCACTTTCACTCAAAAACCAAGAGAAACATTTTACCAATGTTGGGATAGGTATCGAGACTTGATTAATACTTGCCCTCATCATGGTTTTGAAACATGGAGATTGGTTTCACATTTTTATAAATGATTAACACCTAAAGATAGGCAAATGGTGGAATTGATGTGCACTGGAACTTTGAAGATAAAGACCCTGATGAAGCAATGGAGTACCTAGACTTGCTAGCTGAAAATGCTCAAAATTGGGACACTACGGGCACTTATGAGGCACCGGGTAAAACTCAACCTCATACATGTACTAGAGGTATGTATAACCTTAGGGAAGATCATGACCTCCAATCCAAGTTTGCATCTTTAGCTAGAAAAGTCGAGGCACTAGAATTGAAAAGGAGTGGTCAATTAAAATATGTTCAAGACAATTTGTGTCAAATCTGTGAAACAAATGAACATGCAACCAATGATTGTCCAACTTTGCCTTCTTTCAAGGAATGCCTCCATGAACAAGCCCATGCTTTAAACAGTTTTCAAAGGCCCAATCATAACCCATACTCGCAAACATACAATCCTGATTGGAGAAATCACCCAAATTTTAGTTGGAAGAGTGATAACAATAATGCACAAACTTCACAACCATCGTTTTAAGCACACCATAAATTCCAAAATTGTCATGGATATGCACCTCCTAGAAGAAATCTTGAGGAAACATTGCATTCATTCATTGAAAAGCAAGAGATAATCAACACTCAACTTGCTCAAAGCATGACAGGTTTTAAAGATACTCTTGCAAAGTTAACATATGCTCTCAGTTTTCAAGAGAACGGTAAGTTTCCATCTTAACCACAACAAAATCCAAAGGAGAAATACAATGTAAATGCAAGTAGTTCCAGAAGTCAACACATGGATCAAGTCAAATCAGACATCACTCTTCGCAGTGGTAAGGTTATTGAAAAACCCACTCTTGAACCTTGTGAGAAAGATGATGAATCAATCTCTGAGGGTAAGGAAGGGGTTGAATCTGAACATTGCAAAGAAAAGACTGATTTCCCACCAGCACTTCCATTTCCTCATGCCATGACCAAACAGGAAGCAATCGATGATGAAAAAGGCACCGAAAATGTTGTCGTAGATCATTTGTCAAAGTTGACAATAGATTCGACATCTAACATCACACCAATCAATGATTACTTTCCTGATGAATCTTTACTTTCTCTTAGTTCAATGCCTTGGTTTGCTAAAAATAACAATTTTCTTGCTTAAGGATTTTTGCCAGCTCATTTGGATAACCAAGATAAAAGAAAGTTTTTGAGCGACGTGCAAAACCTTTATTGGGATGACCCTTACTTATTCAAATATTGTCCTGATCAAATATTTCAACGATGCATTCCCAACAATAAGATAAGTAGTGTCATTAAATTTTGTCACTCTGAAGCATGTGGGGATCATTTCTCGTCAAAAAAGAACGACTGCAAAAATCTTACAAAGTGGATTTTACTAGCCCGCCATGTTCAAGGACTCATATGCATTCTACAAAACCTATGAAAATTATCAAAAGGTAGGATTTATTTCAAAACATAGAGAGTCTTTAGATAATCTTCTATTGACTCTTAAGTCTCATCATAGTGGAGATGTGCATCGGGCAATTCATGATTTATGACCTTATTTTCATAAAGAACAAGCTCATCATAGTCTTGGGAATCTGACTATATAAAAAAAAGATCATGTTTGCCAGTTTTTAAGAAAACTAGATGGAAAGCCTATCCCCGACCCATAGAGGGCGTTTAAGTCGTTCTTGGATGTAAAACCAAGGAAAGATGTGAGCCACAATCACAACTACCTGTACATCCATTTTTTTTTAAAAAAAAAAGGGAGAAAGAAAGAAAGACTCCAACTGGCTTCCATATATATGATATGATTGTATTTTTTTTTCTCATCTATAAACCCTTCTCTTCCTTCCCTTCATTTCTACTCAACCCATACATTCATCAAATACAGAAGTGTGTAGAAATGGCAGGTTCCTCAAGTAATCACATAAACAATATTTGTGTTTTCGGTGGATCCAGTCCTGGAATAGAAAAAGAGTTTTTAGAATCAGCAAATCATCTTGGTCAGGTACTAGCTGAGCGAAAGATTCATTTAGTGTATGGAGGAGGCAGCCTTGGGTTAATGGGGGGGGATGTCAAAAGCTGCATTGTTAGGAGGTAATCAAGTTTTGGGGGTTGTCCCCAAAGCTTTAGCACAAGGGGACATTATTGGAAAAACAATTGGAGAGGAATTACAGGTCCCCACAATGTCTGATCGACTGAATACAATGTTTAACCATGCTGATGCCTTCATTGCCTTACCAGGTGGTCTAAGCACATTGGAAGAGATCTTTCATATTTCCTCTTGGCCCCAACTGAACATTCACCATAAACCCATAGGTTTGTTAAATGTTAATGGTTTTTATGATAAGTTGTTGTCTTTTCTTGATCATGCTATGGAACAGGAATTTCTAACATCTTCAGCACGACAAATCATAATCTCTGCTGCTACTGCTGAACAATTGATTGACCAACTACAATCTTTCATCCCTATAATTAATCCCTCCATGAGTCGCATAAATTGGTCAACTAAGGAAAGCCGTAAAAAGCTTAGATTGGATTTGAGCCTTCGTTTGTAAAAACTTTATGTCTTTTGGTTTTATTATTGTGTTTTGTTGTTTCTTATATTTGTTTAAGTGTGTTTCAAGTTTGTCAGTGTTTGTTATTTCAGGTGATGTCTTCTATACTCTATCTTTATACCTTAAGACATTGAGGACAATGTCTCATTTTGGTTGGGGGGGAATGGTAGTAGTTGATATTAAAAAAAAAAACTGTGTTTTTTATTTCATAAACTATTTGCAAAACTGTTGTTACTAGGATGGCAGAGTAAACGGAGTTCTTTTGTTAAAGTGACTCTTGAGACGCATCTTAGTAAACATTCTTAACAAGGTCTATCAGAATACTTTCTTGAAATATTCAGGTTTACAAACTCTCGTATTGGTAGCACTTGATTCTGCTCATATGCTCATTTAACAAGTATTTTTAAATCTTCATTTTCACACACACACTTTAACATATGATTGTGGGTTGCACATTGGATTATTATATTATTTATGTTCTTTTGTTAAAGGTAACAACTAAGGGAAAGGGATAATACATAATTTGCAAAAAAAACAAAAAAACAAAAAAAACAAATAAATAATGATAATAAAAAGCTAGATAAGTTTGGTTTCGTAGCCTCCCTAACCTAAACAATTAAGCCCGAAGGGGTGTTTTAACACTTAATACCCTAAAGTCAACTGACTTGGGAGCTATTGGCCCAACGCTTGTTACATGGGTTGAGGAGAAAAGCTTAAGGGAATCAAACATTGCACTATCTACGTATCAAAATCTGCAACCCGAGTTGCTAAGCTCGTAGGGGTGTCTTAACACCTAATGCCCTAAGACCAATTGGTTTGGGAGTCATTAGCCTAAAACTCGTTACATGGGTTAAAGATACATTGTGTTTCAAGTTGTATGTGTATATAAATAAATAAATAAATAAAAATAATCCCAACCTAAGGAAGTTAATCTTAAACATTAGAGCAAAAATTTGTTTTTCTTCCAAGTAAAGCCCCATAACTATATGTTGACATTATGAATGCCTTGCTTTATGCAATTTGCAAATTGTTTTTCTATTTTAACGTTTTGATTACTAGGGACTAGTAATAATCTGGTTGGGGGGATGTGATTAGTACTTAAAAGTGCATATTTATCAAGCTTTTATATCATTATTTTGCACTTAAAGTATCAATAACTCCTTAACTAAAGCATGTTTTATAATAACAAATCTAATACTGTAAAATGCCTTAATATATGGTAAATGTTCATCTTAAATGCAGGTCTATCATATAAATCAAAGGATTGATTGATGAGTTTAAGTATGGAAATTGAAAGGACAAAGAGAGGGCCAAACTTAGAAAAGAGATGTTGGTGCAGTCCAAACTAGAACACTATTCGGTAATTGGGTCATATCTCGAGTTCTAAATGTCCAAATGACCTCAAATGTTTACACAGATTCAGTAAGACATAGGCCTACAACTTTCATGTTTTCATCAAGATCTAAGAAGGCCGTTTGCAAGTCTAAATTATAGCAACAATAGAGAAGTCTGAATCTGTCCTGGAGCCCGAACACTGTTCAGTGTTTGGCCCATATCTGGAGTTCTAAAAGTCCAAATGACCTCCATTTTTTTTCCTGGAAAGCTGAGTCAATTTTCTACAACTTTCATGTTTTCCAGTGGACCCAGTTCTCATAGTACCATTTTCGTTTTATCCAGACAAGAAGATAAGGATTTTCACCAAGTCAAAAGTTGGCCACCCGCTCAACAATTAGTCATCAAATCAATAATTCTGAATTTTGGCCTATAAAAGGAGGCATTTGCCATGCATTTGGGGGCTTGGTTGTTCAGATCAAGTTCATGCTCTTTATTTCTCTCTTTATATTTTTTTTGTAATTTTTAAGTTTTGCTTTCATTAATATCTTGTTTATGCTTTTCATTTCCTTTCCTTTTCTTAGTTAACTTGTATCTTATTTATGTTCTTGTTTTGTTTATTTGTGTTTCTCTTCTTCATTATGTTTAGCTAAGTTTATTATGTCAAGGTGAAAAGGTTACACTAATGGTGTAAGAATAAGTATAGTGTAAACTCAATATGGACCTTAATGTTTAATATTAACATGTCTTATCTTTTTATCTTACTAATTCTTAATACCTTGCTTGTTAAATGATTAATCTAGATTTGTGTTGTATAACACTTGGTACAACAAGTGCTTGGCACTCTCATAGCCCAACCGTATGGTATTACCTACACCTGGGCTATGAAAGGAACTTGATTTGTTGTTAACATCAGTTAACATAATGAATTCCTAACAATATTTAAAAGTTTGGTGTTATGTAAATAAGATAATTAATATGATCATGTTAACAATTTATAATGAGTTATTAATGAGAAATCATCTGATTGGAACCTCCTTTGTGTGTGGTTTCCAATTGAATAATAAGAGTTTATACTATACTTGTTTGAAATACCATTAGTGGATCCTCTAACCTTGACATTTGTTTTTATATCTGTTTAATCCTTACATTAATCTTTCATCTCAAAGTTCTCATTAATTTCTTCATCTTCTTTTATTATTATTATTATTATTATTATTATTATTATTATTACTACTACTACTACTACTGCTATTATTATTATTATTATTATTATTATTATTATTATTATTATTATTATTTACATTCTATTTATATTATATAATATATCTCTTTGATCTTTTTATAAACTTAGTATATAGGCTGGAAACCTGTGACCCGATCTTTTAGATCATTCTCAGGTATAACAACGCCACGTACTGAGTATTATTATTATTATTATTATTATTATTATTACTACTATTACTATTATTGTTGTTGCTGTTATTATTATTGTTGTTGTTTTTGTTGTTGTTGTTATCTTGTTATTTATAATTTATACAATTAACCTCTCTGTGGTTCGACCCCGGTCTTGCCGGATTATTTATTACTTCGACGCTCCTGGACTTGGGAGAAGACATCAATCTTTTGGTCGTGTCACTTCACATTCCTTTTTAACCATCTTCCTTGCAGTCATAACTGAGATGATGCAATTCAGTATAACATTAGTTTCCCCTCTAAAAATCACTCTCCTTCCATTCGGTCCCTGGAGAGTCACTATTTTTGCAAAGCAGTCCATTTGAGCCTTATATACACTTAACCAATCCATACCTAATATTACTTCAAAATCCTGTAATTCCAAGGGAATTAAATACTCCCAACTCGAGCCCATCTATACTAATCTCAATTCCCTTGTAGACTATATCAATGACCATAACTTCACCTAGAGGAGTACTTATCATAAATCCTCTTTCTACCCTGCTAGGTCTTTTTCCTATTTTTCCTAAAATTTTATTAGCCACAAATGAATGTGTAGCCCTAGTGTTGTAACCCAATTTTTGATTCACTAAGATTTTCTTGAATGTTATTTTATTTCTATTATTATTTATAAAAATCCAAAAAAATTAAGAAAAAGTTTAAAATTCAAAAATATATTTTTCTCGAGTCAACCGCATCTTTTCATAAAAACCGAGTCTATTGGGTCAATACAGGTCAAACCATGTCGACCAGGGTAAAAAAATGAGTTTTCATGACGTTTCGGGTCAAAACCATCATTTTCGGTCAAAACCGTCATTTTTCATAAAAACCGATTTCACCGGGTCAATACGGGTCAAACCATGTCGATCAGGATAAAAAAATGAGTTCTCATGACGTTTCGGGTTCAAACCGTCATTTTCGGTCAAAACCGTCATTTTCCATAAAAACCAATTTCACTGGGTCAATACGGGTCAAACCATGTCTACTAGGGTAAAAAATAAGTTCTCATGACATTTCAGGTCAAAACCTTTATTTTCGGTCAAAACCGTCATTTTCCATAAAAACCGATTTCACCGGGTCAATACGGGTCAAACCATGTTGACTAGGGTAAAAAATGAGTTTTCATGACGTTTCAGGTCAAAACTGTCATTTTCGATTAAAACCGAGTCCACCGGGTTAATATGGGTCAAACCATGTCGATCGGGGTAAAAAATGAGTTTTCATGTTGTTTGGGGTGAAAACCATTATTTTTCGGTCAAAACCCGGTTTACCGGTTTGATACGCATCAAATGTTTTTTTATGTTAGCGGTTGAAACGGGCTTTTTCTAATACTGATTTAAGTCTTTTAGTTTTACCCATATAAATATTTATTATTATATATAATAAAATAAAATTAATAATTTAAAAATTTATTATATTAGATAAGGTTAGGTAATGTTAGTTGCAGCGGTGCAAATTATTTCTTTAGAATTAAATTTGTTGTCCCCTGCTCATTGGCTATAAATAAAAAAAAAAAAAGAGAAAGAATTGATTTGATACTGTATACATTTTTTTTAGTTTTTCTTCACAAGAGTAGGATATTGTTTTTTAAAAAAAACAATTTGAAAAATACTAAATATATCCCGACACATCTCAGCCCTTGAAATAATCCAAGATTTGATCCCGTTGCGCCACGTCATTCGGTGTACCAAGCTTTCGGTGCACCGCGCCACACCAGATCAAAGCTCCGCTCATCCAGACCGTCCGATCAACCAGCAGATTTAGCCAATCACAACCATCCAATCGTTTCATCCGAGATCCAACGGCGCACAGTGTTCAGCGGTACCGGTGTACCATGCACGCGTTCACACCGTAGCATAATCTCGAACTCTCTCTCTCCTCTCGCCGGCGATGCCCTCTCTCTTATCCGATCTCCACTTTCCGGCCGTCTCCAGCCTCCGCACCACCACAGAAAGTTTTCTCCCTGCTGTAAAGAAAAACCCTGGTGGTTTTCATCGTTTTCTCCGCCTCATCTGGCCGGAAAAAGACAGCGATCGTTGCCAGCCACCGAAGCTTCAAGTTGTCGATTCTCCCTCGTCAGCCATCAACGGCCGTCGAGACCACCACCATCAGAATCCTCGACCTCAGATCTACCAGTACCGACCATCGGTTGGCCAAAAATCTCGCCGGAAAAGTTTGCCACCGCCAACAGTAACCGCGTGTGTGGCATTTTCGTAATTTTTCAAGAAATCCGAGGGTATTTCAGTCTTTTACCTATACAGTGGCGCTCAGGTAAATTTTTTGAGATTTCTAACATTTTTTTTATTTTGTATATAAATTTTCTTGCATGTAAAAAAAAAAAAAAACAAAAAAATAAATATAAAAAACGATGTGGGTCCAACACCCATCTTATCATATTATTGGTCGTGGGTGCAAAGCCCAATTTCTCAAGAATAGTTATACCTATTTTTTAATGATGTCAAAATATTTGTTTTTATAAACAAATATTGTTTGTCGACACGTCTCTTTTTATAGAAAAGGACCGATGTCAAAGAAAAAAGTTTAAAGACCAAACAAATATGGATTATGTCCATAATTTTGTTTTTTTTAGTAACTCACACTTAAATCTCGTTTTTAGGGTTAAACGTCGATATTGTAGACGAGTCTCCTATTTTTATGGACTATGTCATTTTTAACGTGTCTCTTATTTTTAGGGATCGACGTTAACCATTTTAAAAAATAAAATTGCAAATAAGCTCAAAATATAATATCATTTGAAACAAATAAAAAAACACACAAGTAAAGGTAACCTTTCTTTTGAAAGGATGATTTAAGGGTGGTGTCTACCTTCCCTTAATCATAACTAACCCAGTACCCAAATCTCTGGAATCAGTGTCTAATTTGGGATTTCTAGTTCCCTCATATTGCTAGATGGCGACTCCAATAAAATCTTCATTTCCCCTAATAAAAAAAAATCTTTTTGTTAAATAAAACAAAAAACACGGAGCTGTCGCCCGACGTCGTATATCGACACCTAGGATCAATCAATGCATGTACAGGTAATGAGTTTAACTGTAAAGTACCTGCTACTATATTTGGGGCGACTCTAACCTACTTCTGTGTCATATGAAACACTCTGCCCTGGGTCCTGTCACCGTGCATCCTAGGCCGACCTCTATTTCCACTATCCCCTGACTGTGATGGTCTACCCGGTCTATCCACAGTGACAGAGGTCTGTTGTCTCTGCCCTTATATGAACTCAGCTCTCCGTGGAAAATCTCTACGGATGTGTCCCTGTCCTCCACAATAGAAACATCCTCTGCCTAAATAAGAGCAATCACGCCATCTATGCCAATCAGCCCTGCAAATATAGCATCATCTTGGTGACACTGAACAATCTCCTGGATGTCTCTGCTCACACCGAACACATTAGAGATAAGATAAGGCATTTAATCCTGATGTCCCTCCAGCAGAATCTCCCTAAAAAGATGGTTGTCTACTAGTAGTCCCAGCACCAGTACTCTGAATAGGCCTAGATACTGCTTCTCCCTTCCTCCTAAACTGGTTGAACTATCCATTCCCCTTTTTAGAAAGAGGAGGTCTACTTGTGGAAAAATTGATATCCTTCCTTTTACCTACCTCTGTCTGACTTTGCTGCCCTTCAACTATACATGCCTCAAGAGCTTGTGTTGCCTCTATAAGTTCTCTGGTTGTCCCAAATCTAAGTGTTATTAAGCCTTTTCTTAAATCCTGGTGTAATCCATCCCGTAGTCTGCCAATCATGTATTGTTCGGTGGGAACAAACTGTGGAGCAAACATGGAAAGATCATGAAATCTCCTTTCATACTCAAGTACCGTCATACCCTCCTACCTCAAAGCTAGAAACTCCTACTCCTTCATCTTTCAATGATATGATGAGTAAAACTGGTTCTCAAACTAAACTCTAAATCCAGTCCATGTTCAAGACCCCGCAGGCCTCCTAGATCGCATAGTATTCCACCATGATCGTGCCCTATCTGATAGTAAGTGGGTGGCACAATTTACTCGTAAATCCTCTGTCACCCAAATATGTTCCATAATGTCCTCCACCGTACGTAACCATCTACCTGAAAATGAGTCACATCCCAACTCCCGCATTGTAACAACCCGGCTTTCCAAGCCCAAAACAACAGTAAATTTTTTTTTTAATATATATATACTTAATACACATGGTGCTGGTAATCAGTGAACCTGAATCCTCACATTGTCAAAAGGCAATCCATACAATCAACATTTCATTTAAAAGTAAATCTTACACAAACACGTAATATTATGGTTGCATGATTTGAAGTTCATATTAAAAATATATACATAGACATGAGTTTGCATTCATATCCTAGTAATAGCCATTATGAATTTAAACAAAAGGATCTAATAAAAGTTATACATTCAGTACATTGATTCGTACAAAATACATTGTGATTCAGAATGCATCTACATGATTCCTTACAAAAGTAGGTTCCCGTATATCGGGTTTCCTAGACATCTCGTTGGTGTGACGTCCCTGCAGTAGTGCAAAACATTTAAGTGAATGCAAATACTTAATAATAATAATAATGGTAGCTAACGGTCTGGCAGTTAAATAAAGCATTAACATTTATAATTTCTTCATGTATTTGGTATAAACAGCTAGTAGTACATATAGATGCACAACTTTTCGGATGCCATTAGCCGAAGCTAATAATTAATTTGTCCCGGCCATCCATCCGGATGCCATTAGCCAAAGCTAATCATTCATTTGTCCTGGCCATCCATTCGGATGCCATTAGCCGAAGCTAATCATTCTTTGTCTCGGGCTGAAGCTAATCATTCTTTGTCCCGGCCATCCATTCGAATGCCATTAGCCGAAGCTAATCAGTCCTTCATCCCGGCCATCCATTCGGATGCCATTAGCTGAAGCTAATCATTCTTTGTCCCGGCCATCCATTCGGATGCCATTAGCCGAAGCTAATCAACCATTAGTCAACATTTAAGCATTCGACAATCTAATATCGGTCCTAACAATATGGTAATACTCATATTAAAGTATTTCAATATTCAACGTATGAAAAGAAAGGTGCAAGTCACCTACCTGCTCCACCTGTGGGTTGTTCTTGTCTTGATGATGGTCCAATCCCGATCGCACCACCTAAGACATCAATGGTCACAAATCAGTACAATTGTATTTTTTTTTTGAATCACATTCATCACCACACTTATTTCAAGAGTTCATATGTTCACATTCAAGTATTCCATATTTTACACCATCATATCATGAAATTGTTACTAGCATTTAAGTCATTTTTGCTTAGGAGGCTTATTGTAGAAATCGGCAGCGAGAACTGGTTCGCTGCAGGCTGCCAGTTCGGCAGCGACAACTGTTTTGCTGTCGGTAGCCAGTTCGACAGCGAAAACTGTGTCGCAGCGAAAACTGTGTCGCTATTGGTGCCACAATTTCGCTGCACAACTCCCAACAAATCGGCAACGAATGCTAATTCGCTACAGCCGACATAGTTTTGGCAGCAAATCACCTTTTCGCTGCACAACACACAACTCGGCAGCGAATGCTAATTCGCTGCAACCGACACAGTTTCGGCAGCGAATCAGAGTTTCGCTGCACAACACACAAATCAGCAGCGAATGCTAATTCGCTGCAGAAGACTCAGTTTCGACAGCGAATCAGAGTTTCGCTGCACAACACACAAATTGGCAGCGAATGCTAATTCGCTGCAGCCGACACAGTTTCGACAACGAATCACCTTTTCGCTGTACAATACTGTGCAGTGCAGCGAAATTGTGATTCACTGCCGAAACTGTGTCGGTTGCAGCGAATTAGCATTCGCTGCTGATTTGTGTGTTGTGCAACGAAACTCTGATTCGCTGTCGAAACTGATTCTTCTGCAGCGAATTAGTTTCGACAATGAATTAGCATTCGCTGCCGAACACAACTCGGCAGCGAATGCTAATTCGCTGCAGAAGACTCAGTTTCGGCAGCAAATCAGAGTTTCGCTGCACACCAACGCAGTTTTGGCAGCGAATCAGAATTTCGCTGCACAACACACATTTTGGCGTGTACACACACCACACATGTTGTAACAACCCCAGCATATACGCTGTCACTAAGTTCCACCAGAGCACACACATCGAAACCATCAATTTCAGCACATGATCCTTCAACAAAATCCCAGCAGAACACATACATGGAAACCATCAATTACAGCAAATAATCTTTCAATAAATTCCAGCAGAACACACACATTGAAACCATCAATTTCAGCTCATAATCCTTAAACAAAATCTTAGCAGAGCACACACATTGAAAATCATCAATTACAACATATAATCTTTCAATAAAATCCCAGCAGAACACATCAATTACAGCATATAATCTTTCAATAAAATCCCAGCAAAAACACACACATGCATGCTGGCCCATCCCATAGTTAAAGCCAGCCCTCTACCATGATTTGTTATTTCCATTTTATTTATTTTTCTTTATTAGATGTTCTGAAATTGGCTTCATTTCATTTTTGTTTACGTGTTCTCATAGTTAATTTCAGTTTCCTCCACAGCTGGCTTAGATCTTAGGTCAATTTTCTTAGGGTTTTCTTCTTCATTTCCGTTTACGGTCTTAAGGAGAAGAGGAGGGGAGTTTCATGACCCATACCTTTTGAATTTAACTAAGTTTGAGGAAGGTTTGACACTATTCTTTCTCTTCTCCTGCTGGTTCTCCTCCTTCTTCTTCCTCACGTTTTCCAGCCCTTTTTTTCCTTTCCTCTAGGCAGCTGTCCAATCTTCTCTCAAGGTCTCATCTTTCCCTCACACGTTCACAAAGCACTCTCTACTGGTTTGATTTAAGTTTCTGTTGTGAAAGAGGAAGGGAAGAATGACATGCAGCTGCTGTTTTGGGAAGAAGATAGATCATTCTCTCTCCCCTCCTTGTATTTATACTCCCCATCAAATGAAGTGGGTTGATTGGGGGTTGGTTTAGATGTGTTCTTATCCTTGTTTTGGTCTATCTAAAACTGGTTTTACCCCATCCCTCCCAGTTCTGCGTCGCTGTCGATCGAGAAATCGGCAGCAAAAACTGCTTCGCTGCTGATTTCTGCCTCGGCAGAGAAAACTGCGTCGCTGCCGATCCAGAAATCGACAGCAGAAACTGCATCGCTGCCGATCAAGAAATGGGCAGCGAAAAACTGTGTCGCTGTCAATTTCTGTATCGGCAGCGAAAACTGCGTCGCTGCCGATCCAGAATCGGCAGCGGTAACTGCGTTGCTGCCGATTTCTGCATCGGCAGCGAAAACTGCGTCATCATCTCTCTCTCTCTCTCTCTCTCTCTCTCTATATATATATATATATATATATATATATATATATATATATATTCTTCTGGGTGTTTACACGCATACTCTTCACTACCCGAACAAGTGTAACCACATTATCCACCGGTGTAAGGGCAACATGCAGTATCTGTGTTGCTGGTGCCACTGGAGGTGTTGGTACTGGTAATTGAGGCATTGTCTCTATTATAGCTCTCATAATCTAGGCTATAAACATCGGATCAGAAAATGGTGTAGGGGCTGTCACTGGCACTACTGTTGTTGGAGGAGGCACCTCTCTTAGATAAGGCGCTGCAGGTATGTGAGAGGCTGAATCCTCCAAAGAATCCTCTCTCTCGCTATGTTCGAACACGAGATCTTGACCCAGTTCCCGTGCTGGAAAGCGATCCGCCATCTCAACTTGTCTTATGTGCACTACCTTGAACCAATTTGATACTCATCATATTTCAATTCAATTCCTGAACCCAAACCAAGGCTCTGATACCAAATGTAACAACCCCAATATTTGTATTCAAAACAGATAGCAAGGATATGATAATTCAATTAAGATAAGGGATTCTTTTTTTCCTCTAATCAATAAAAATTTCGGCAGAGTTTTCTCTATATTTTTAGGTACCAAGTTATCGACTCTTCTTCCACAATCCCCAATTAACAAATCTCTTACTTGTCCTATCATCCAGGACATCCTCCTCTCATTACATCACCACTTCTGAATAATTAAATTCACATGTGTCTAAACAATTCAATATCCCACATTTACATGGATGCAATCTAAAGAATTATTCTAAAAATAGTAACTGAAGTACATTACATAATTCAAAGATTTATAAATAACAACCATTAATGAAATTATAATCGAAATAAGTTCATAATTAATGAAGAAATTCATAATTTAGATTGTACTACACAAAAGAGCTTTCGATAAATGGTAGACGCATTATATTACATAACAAAATGATAAATTCATTCATTACTACATAATATTCAACAAAATATAAGGAACTAATCTAATGTTCAGTCCGGTCTGAAAATAGATTTAATACAATAATTCAATTAGACAAATGAAAAAAAAAAGACATTCATAAAATTCTTTCTACTTTCTTTCTTTCTTCATTTCTTTTTGTAAATTTAGTCAAAAAATCATTAAATTAACTTGCTCATCTAGTATTATATATCAATTAAATTTCATAATAATCTATGATTTTTTTTTAACATCAACAAAATATAATTATTCCTATCACCCAATTAACACGGCATTACATTCACTAATAGATGACTAATTTTCTACCAGTCCATTCCACAAGCATTATTGTCATCAATCCAAAAACTAGTTTAACATTTCACTCATTCATCAAGGTACAAATCTCATTAACCAGGGAATTAATTCTTCATCTCGCCCATTTGCTAGGGCACTAATTTCATTAAATCAGGAATTATTTCAACAACTTACCCATTCACCAGGGTACTAATCCCATTAATCAGAGACTCAATTTCTTACCACACCCATTCACCAGGGCACTAATCTCATTCATTCAGGAATTAATTCATCATATCGCATATTTTATTTTCTCAAGTAAACAACATAATAATTTCTAATATGTCAACCACAATTAATCACACACACACACACACATATTGTCCAATGTTAAATTCGGGTATCGTGTAATTACCTAACGACTGAGCTCGAGCCGTAGTTTGCTGTTGTAGTGTTGGCTTGGTAGCCTCTCCTGAATTGACATGTATATCACATCAATATTCTACTTTCCATATTGAAACACTCAATAAATAAAATCCTTCCAATTATCCTTTCATTTGCCAAAATAAAATTTAGAAAGAAACATGAAAAATTTCCTTCTTCCTTTTGTAAATTTCTTTCCTATTCTTTCAATTTCCGCATTGTAACTCACAACATTTCATCATTCAAAACAATATATATATATATATATATATATATATATATATTAAATGCATTTATTTAATTTATTTTACCAAAATTTAAATTAAAGGAAAACATAAAAAAATTCATGATCCATTCTCTCTTTAACATTAATATCATCTCTTTCCTACACAATCTCATCATCTCATTCAAATTCTTAAATTTTATTCTTCTTAATATTATTTTTCCAAAAAAAATCCCTTCTTCAAGAACACCTAAAATTTTGCTTCATTTACCATAATTTCCTACTTTCTCTACTCACTTCAACAATCTTAACACAATTTCACAATCAATTGTAATTTTCTCTAAAATTTATCATGAACTCTAATCCCTCATTTCACAAAGTTCAATCAATTTAAAGTATTTATTCTTCAAGAATCTTATTTAAAAGTGTAGGGGCACCTTACCAAGTAACAGCCAAAGCCTTAACACTCTTGTATTGAAAACTTTTCCTTGCTTGAATTGTTTTTTTTTCCCCTCTCCTGTCAAATGCTTCTTCTTTCTCTTTGAAAAGTAAGTTTTGTTTTTTTTTTTCTTCTTCCTGCACCACTCACACTCACACACACACATGTGCAAGTATGTGTAGAAGAAAACATTAGGGACATGGATGATATTTTTTAATTATATATATAATTAACTTTTTAAAAAATACCATCCATATCCCTAATGTTTTCTTCTGCACACACTTGCACTTATATATATATAACTTACACTAATATATATATATATATATATATATATATAATTAACCTTTTTTTTAAAAAATACCATCCATGTCCCTAATGTTTTTTTTCTTCTTCCATGCACACACTTTAGCCCACATTATTTCTTTAACCCCCTTTTTTTTTTTTAAATGCCTTCTATATCTCTCGATAGTAACTTTTATGATTTTAGGTAAAAATTTCCTGAATTCTAATACCTATTTATACCAAATCTTGCCCGGGTTATATTGAATTTTACTAAGTTACTCGTTGGTACTCTTAGTTTCATGAAATTCACTTCTAAAAAAAGTTTATTCATATTTTTGTATTTATTTATTTATTTATATATATTAACACTTGAACAAAACATTTTAATTCAAATTCTCAAATATATCATCATTCTTATAATTCAATTTATCACTTTTCCTTATTTTTTATAATCCTGACTTTTATTAATATTAATAATATTATCCGGGGTTTTACAAAGTAAAACCCAACGTCATATATCTAGTGGAGGTATGTATAACCTTAGGGAAGATCATGACCTCCAAGCCAAGTTTGCATCTTTAGCTAGAAAAGTTGAGGCACTAGAATTGAAAAGGAGTGGTCAATTAAAATCTGTTCAAGACATTGTGTGTCAAATCTGTGAAACAAATGAGTATGCAACCAATGACTGTCCAACTTTGCCTTCTTTCAAGGAATGCCTCCATGAACAAGCCCATGCTTTAAATAGTTTTCAAAGGCCCAATCATAACCCATACTTGCAAACATATAACCCTGGTTGAAGAAATCACCCAAATTTCAGTTGGAAGAGTGATAACAATAATGCACAAACTTCACAGCCACCGTTTCAAGCATATCATAATTTCTAAATTTCTCATAGATATGCACCTCCTTATGCTCCACCTCCTAGAAGAAATCTTGAGGAAACATTGCATGCATTCATTGAAAAGCAAGAGACAATCAACACTCAACTTACTCAAAGCATGACAGATTTTAAAGATGCTCTTGCAAAATTCACATCTGCTCTCAGTTTTCAAGAGAACGATAAGTTTCCATCTCAACCATAGCAAAATCCAAAGGGGCAATACAATGCAAATGCAAGTAGTTCTGAAAGCCAACACATGGATCAAGTCAAATCAGTCATCACTCTTCGCAGTGGTAAGGTTATTGAAAAACCCACTCTTGAACCATGTGAGAAAGATGGAGTCAATCTCTGAGGGTAAAGAAGGGGTTGAATCTGAACATTGTAAAGAAAAGACTGATTCCCCGCTAACACTTCCATTTCCTCATACCATGACCAAACAAAAACCAATTGAGGATGAAAAAGGCACCAAAAATGTTATCGTGGATCATTTGTCAAAATTGACAATAGATTCGACATCCGACATCACACCAATCGATGATTACTTTCCTGATGAATCTTTACTTTCTCTTAGTTCAATGCCTTGGTTTGCTAAAAATAACAATTTCTTGCTTCAGGATTTTTGCCTGCTCATTTGGATAACCAAGATAAAAGAAAGTTTTTGAGCGACGTGCAAAACCTTTATTGGGATGACCCTTACTTATTCAAATATTATCTTGATCAAATATTTCAAAGATGCATTCCCGATAATAAGGTAAGTAGTGTCATTAAATTTTGTCACTCTAAAGCATGTAGGGATCATTTCTTATCAAAAAAGACGACTGTAAAAATCTTACAAAGTGGATTTTATTGGTCCACCATGTTCAAGGACTCAAATGTATTATGCAAAACCTGTGAAAATTGTCAAAAGGTGGGATTTATTTCAAAACATAGAGAGTCTTTAGATAATCTTCTATTAACTTTTAAGTCTCATCAAAGTGGAGATGTATTTCGAGCAATTCATGATTTATGGCCCCATTTTCATAAAAAAAAAAAAAAACATGCTCATCATAGTCTTAGGAATCTGACTAAAAAAAAGAGTTTGCTTGCCAGTTTTTAAGAAAACTGGATGGGAAGCCTATCCCCAACCTATAGAGGGCGTTTAAGCCATTCTTGGACATAAAACTAAAGGAAGATGTTAGTTAAAATCACAACTTCCTGTATATACACATGCTTTTTCAAAAAACCAAAAAACAAAAAGAAGAAAGAGAGAGACTCCAGCTGGCTTCCATATAGATGATATGATTGCATTTTCTTTTTCTCATCTATAAAAGCTTCTTCTTCTTCCCTTCATTTCTACTGAACCCATACAAGCATAGACAAATCTTGAAATGGCAGGATCCTTAGCTTTTAAAATAAAACATATTTGTGTTTTTTTGTGGATCTAGTCCAGGGAAAGAAAAAGAGTTTATAGAATCCACAAATCATCTTGGTCAGATACTAGCTAAGAGAAAGATTTATTTAGTATATGGGGGAGGCAGCCTTGGGTTAATAGGGAGTGTGTCAACAGTTGCATTTTTAGGAGATAGTCATGTTTTGGGGGTTGTCCCCAAAGCTTTAGCACAAGGGGACATCATTAGAAAAATAATTGGAGAGAAACTACAGGTCTCCACAATGTCTGATCAAATGAATACAATGTTTAACCATGTTGATGCCTTCATTGTCTTGCCAGGTGGTCTAGACACATTGGAAGAGATCTTTCATATTTCCTCTTGGGCCCAATTGCACATTCACTATAAACCTATAGGTTTGTTAAATGTTAATGGTTTTTATGATAATTTGTTATCTTTTCTTGATCAAGCTATGGAACAGCAATTTCTAACATCTTTGGCACGACAAATCATAATCTTTGCTGCTACTATTGAACAATTGATTGACCAACTACAATCTTTCATCCCTGTAATTGATCCCTCCATGAGTCACATAAATTGGTCAACTACGGAAAGCCGCAAAAAGCTTAAATTGGATTTGAGCCTTCGTTTGTGAAATCTTGTGTCTTTTGGTTTTGTTAATAGCACATTATTTTGTTTTGTTATTTCTTATATTTGTTTAAGTGTGTTTCAGGTTTGTCAGTGTTCGTTGTTTCAGGTGATGTCTTATATACTCCATCTTTCTACCTTAGGACATTGAGGACAATGTCTCATTTTGGTTGGGGGGAAAGAGTAGTAGTTGATATATTTTTTTTCAAAAAAAAGACTAACTGTGTTTTTTATTTTATAAACTATTTGCAAAACTGTTGTTACTAGGATGGTAGAGTAAAAGGAGTTCTTTTGTTAAAATGACACTTGAGACGCATCTTAGTAAACATTCTTAACAAGGTCTATTAGAATACTTCTTGAAATATTCAGGTTTACATACTCTCATATTGTTATTACTTGATTCTACTCATATGCTCATTTAACAAGTATTCTTAAATCTTCATTTTCACACACACTTTAACATATGATTGTGGGTTGCACATTAGATTATTACATTATTTATGTTCTTTTGTTAAAGGTAACAACTAAGGGAAAGGGATAGTATATAATTTGCAAAAAAAAACAAAAAACAAAAAACAAAAAAAATAATAAAAACATAGATAAGTTTGGTTTCGTAGCCTCCCTAACCTAAGCAATTAAGCCCGAAGGGGTGTTTTAACACTTAATACCCTAAAGTCAACTAACTTGGGAGCTATTGGCTCAACGATTGTTACATGGGTTGAGGATAAAAGCTTAATGAAATCAAACATTGCACTATATACATATCAGTATCTTCAACCCCAGTTACTAAGCTCGTAGAGGTGTCTCATCACCTAATGCCCTAAGACCAACTGGTCTGGGAGTCATTAGCCAAAAGCTCGTTACATGGGTTAAAGATGCATTGCGTTTTAAGTTATATGTATATATATATATATTTAAAAAAAAGATAATAATCTTAACCCAAGAAAGTTAACCTTAAACATTAGAACAAAAATTTTGTTTGCTTCCAAATAAAGCCCCATAACTATATACTGATATTTTGAGCACAAAAGAAAGGTTTATTAATATCTTGTTTAAAAGGTATTGAGCATATATATGAAGTTAATGAGAGTTTGTTTATCTAAATAGATTAATAGAAGTTGAATGATGAATGCCTTGCTTTGTGAAATTTGCAGCTGCTGAAAATGAGCTATCAGCAGCAAATTAGCATTCGCTATCGAAAGCGTGTTGGCTACAGCAAATTAGCATTCGCTGCTGAAATTGTGTTGTATGCAGCAAATCAGCATCCATTGCCGAAAGTGTGTTGTCTTCAGCAAATTTGTGATTTGCTGTCGAAAATGAGTTGTCTGTAGTGAATCAGCGTTTGCTACCAAAAATGTTGTTCTATAGTGAATTTATGATTCACTACTAAAATCTAGTTGTCTGCAGCGAATTAGCATTCGCTACCGAGAGTGTGTTGGCTGTAGCAAATCAGTATTTGCTGCCGAAGTTGAGTTGTTCTATAGCAAATCAACGTTTGCTGCTGAAAGTGTATTGATTGTAATGAGATTGTGATTCGCTATCGAAATTGAGTTACCTGTAGCAAATTAGCATTTGTTGCTAAAAGTTTGTTGGTTGTTGTTGCGATGTCGCGGTCGCACAAATTAATTACCCTAACTTAAAACACAACACACAAGATAGTATAGAGCAAGCAAGGGGTTAATCCCACGAGGAAGATTTAGTTTAGATTTTTATGCTATACGTTATGCAATTGGGGGGTTTTGATTTGTGCTGATCTAAACAATGAAAGAAATTAAACTAGCAAGCAAATTCAATTAAAACTAAAATTTATCAAGAAAATAAACCTTGGTCGCAAGTACACATCCACTAATGAAAATTAGAACCGATACTTGAAACGAAACTTCAATTTATATTATGAATTTTTATCTTTTCTTAATGTTGGTTAATTAATGGATCCGCTATATAATTAACCCTAACCAACAAATAATCACAATGTTCGCATTAATGATTTAGTTCAATGACAGCCCTAAGAACTAGATAAATTGATTGATTTCTTGACAACCAAGCTGTCTGCAGCTTGTGTTCCTTTGTTTAAGTGATCTTCCTGAGTTTAATAACATAGTTCCGCCATAATTATCAAGCTTAGCTGCTTCACAAGTTCATATATCACAACTTCGGTTTTGATATCAAACTTAGCGATAGATTGTTCACAATAATAACTTAGAGTCTGCTCTAGAAATTATCAACAACAATCATAGAAAATGTATAGGAAAACAATCATACTCATTCATAATATAAACTAATAATAAAAGGAAGAATAAATCTCACGATTCTTGAAATCCAAAGGTTTATTATGTCCTTACAACCAAGAAAACGAGCTTAGCTTTACATATTTATGTAACAACTACCCCTAAAGACAGAACAAAGCATTATTTCTAGTTTGTAGAGAGGAGAGATTGTGTTTCTTCACTTCTGGCTGCTGCCCTCTTTCTCATCTCTCTTTCCTTTTATATGCTAGCAAATCCTAGTTCCTATTTTACAAAATAACCCTCCCTTAAGTTAACAATTTACATTTAAGTACTTCAATAACTATTTTTCTAAAAAGGAGAAATAGCTTTGCATTAAATCTTCAAGCTTTGACTTAGAGGAGCTAAATTGCTGAAATAAAAACTTGGACACTGGTTTAGATGCTTCAAAACCTAATTTGGACATGTTCTTTCATGAAACATGTTTGTTGGCAAAATTCAACTGTCATATTTGAAAATTAATATCTCCTTGATATGACATCATTTTTTGCTGAAATTTTGAGAGTTGATAGGTCTTTAAGTCAAGAGTCCAAAAATATTGAGTTTTCATCAATTGGACTTCTGCAGCTTCAGATATTGAATTTTGAATGGCCAAAGGTCAACATTGGCAGAATGCGAGATTTGAATTTGAAGGATGTTATTTCCATGATCTTTCTCTTTTTATTTTTCTTGCATTAAATTTCCAAAAAGGTATGGATAGCTTTTTAGTGCCACTAGAATCACTTCTTTTCGACCTCTAGAACTCACGTTTTGCACAAAACATCAATTGAACATCAAATCTGCCAATTACTTCCAATTTACTCCTTTTTGCATCTCTCATCCAAAAGTGCCTTCAAAACATAAAACAAAGAATATTAAGGCATCTTACATATATAACATAGGTAAAAAACTAGTTAAATATGGGTGAAACTATCAATAATATGATTACATCAGCTGTAGCGAAGTAGCATTCGCTACCAAAAATTGAAGTGCCTACAACGAAACAGTTTCTGCTGCTGAATTGTACAGCCAGCAACGAACCAGTTTTCATTGTCGATTTTCTACAATAGACTCCCCAGTCATAAATGACTTAAATGCTTGCAACAATTTCATTATATGATGGTGTAAAATATGGAGCACTTGAATGTGAATATATGGATTCTTGAAATAAGTATAGTGATGAATGTGATTTAAGGATGCAAATATATTGATTTGAGGCATTGATGTCTTAGGTGATGCGGCCATAGTTATCAGATCCGACCCGGAGGTTGGCCTAGTCAAGGAGCCAGGTCCCAAGTTACAAGGGTTGACCAGGGTCAACCCGAAAAATTTTAAAAATTATATTTAAAGTTTTAATATTTCATATGAAAAAATTAAGAAATAATTCATGTGAATATAGGCTATACATGTTATAAATAACAAAATTTAAAAGATTATTTCAAAAAGTTTTATATCCCACATTGAAAAGATACCATGTTAGTATATAATCATTTTAAGTTGAAGTATTTGAACCAAAAAGATTTTTTATCCCACATTAAAAAAACTTAATTTTTTTTTTAATATAGATTATATATACTAAAGAGCTTCAAAGCCTACTATGTTCCCATGAAAAAAATTATATACTTTATGTTCCCATGAAAATAATTATGTTTTTTCAATATGAGATCTAAAACTCATTAGTATATATACTCTATATTCCCAAGAAAAAAAAATTATTTTTTCAATGTGGGATTTGAAACCTATTAGTAGATATACTATATGTTCCCAAGAAAAAAGTTATGTTTTTTCAATGTGGGATAAAAAACTTTTTGGATGTGAAGGAATAGTTGAAGGTTGAAGGAGAAGTCGTTGAGTTAATGCTGGAGTAATGAAGAAACAATGGAGTTGGTTGCAATGATAGGATAAAGGTGGTGGTTGCTTTCAGTTGGAACTAGGGAAAGTTAGTGGTTCTGGTTCATAGGTTGAACCATTGTGTCTCATTATATAAAGGTGTTTTATTTTTCTTTTTTTTTCCCTTTCATTTTGGTTTTCTTCTCTCATTATTTTTTTCTCCTTTTTTTTGGCTTTTATGGAATTGGTATTTATTGGGGTGAGTGGCATCACGTGGAGATGCGTTATGGTTATTCATTCTTTTCAAACCTCCTCAATCATTGATGCAAAACCATGACCTAAAACCTCTATTGAAAAGGTTGGTTCTGCAGACTTTTTTAGACCATCCTTGCAAACATATTAAAGCAGGGATAGGACCGAAACAAGGCTAGCAGAATCCTTCTTCATTAGATGAGTAGGGAGAGCAAGCGTTTTTTGTCATTAAGATCAAACTAAAGAGAAAAAATAGTGCCCAAACCCCCCCTCCACACAGGTTATTCCTGTCTATTTTGAGAAGAAAACAATAAATAGTAGCCAAACGACATATCATCTGGTTTATAATAACATCATTTAAAACAAAAACATGTCATTTTAGTCAAAATGTAGCCAAAACACACCGGGTGTTTTGGATTGAATTAGATCATTAATCTTTGTTTTAACCCTTAATCTTCTCAATTAGATCCATAATTGAATTTTGATTTCAAGAATCAATTCAATTTCACCCCTGCAAAGTTTCAAACACCCCTGATTTAAATGTGTTTTTCAACTTGGTCTTTTATATTGACTATTTTTAATAATCTTATTGTACCATATAATCAAACTAACTTTTGTAAAATTGAAATAAAGTCATGAAGCACCTTTACAATAACATAACACCAAAAATGTTAATTTAATCTCTAAC
>JAAWWB010001180.1:0-25001 GCA_018804465.1 Populus tomentosa | reverse complement strand
TACTTAATTAATAATTATTTTAATTCAGTAGCTAACTAGCTAGCATTTAAGCGAACGCATAGATAGTGAAGGAAATTAAAGAAGCTTAATTACTTCAATTACTAATTTCAGCTGTAGCTTCAAGTCTCTTGGTTGGTTCTATAATTAATTTGTTCTGACAGATAATAGTTGTTTTTCTTGCTTGGAGTCTTTATTAGCATGCGATAGTATATGTGGAAGGAGATAAGTATTATGGAGCTAAGGCCACCATTAACGTTTGGGAGCCCAAAACACAACAGCCTAATGAATTCAGCTTGTCTCAAATCTGGATCCTTGGAGGTACTTTTGGTCAAGATCTTAACAGCATTGAAGCTGGATGGCAGGTAATTATTTTATCTTAAGTTAATTAATACTCTTTTTAAAAAAATCATACATTATTATTACCATCAATATGTATATATTATCTTGCCTGGTCTCTAATTATACCTCTGTAAATAACAGGTTAGTCCAGATCTATATGGAGATAACAGAACAAGACTCTTCACATATTGGACTGTAAGTACTACTAACTAATGAATTTGTCTTCGTTAATTTATAGTATTATTTCTTGTTTTCACGATCAATACTTCATTTTTTAAACATTAATAATGGGCTGGCCAGACTGTTAATTACTTATAATGGAGTAATTAATATTGATTGATTGTCTTGTGACAGAGTGATGCATATCAAGCCACAGGTTGCTACAATCTGCTGTGCACAGGCTTTATTCAAATCAACAATGAAATAGCGATGGGGGCAAGCATCTTTCCTGTTTCTGGCTACCGTGGCTCCCAGTATGATATCAGCCTTCTTGTTTGGAAGGTAGACTAGTATAATTTAAGAAACATGTAAATTGATCTACATGCATTTGTGTTTTGAAAAATTAAATAAACGAAACGCAGAGAATCTCTGACATATAAATGGCGCAATGCATGTCTTTATCCTATCATGCATGCATCTTATGTTGCTGTCTTCTTAAAAAATATTTGAGACCAGACTGTACCTGCATGTGAGCTGGCACATTCAGTAATGTTGTCTGTGCTGTCTGTAGGACCCGAAAGAGGGAAACTGGTGGATTCAATTTGGGAATGACTACGTGCTAGGATACTGGCCAGGCTTCCTCTTCTCCTACTTGACAGACAGTGCAACGATGATAGAGTGGGGAGGTGAGATTGTAAACTCAGAATCCGATGAGCAACACACAACAACTGAAATGGGGAGCGGGCATTTCCCTGAAGAAGGGTTTGGAAAAGCTGGCTACTTCAGGAATATTCAAATTGTTGACGGATCCAATAGTCTCAGGGATCCTAAAGGGCTCGGCACTTTTACCGAGCAATCCAGTTGCTATGATGTCCAGAACGGCAGGAGTGGTGATTGGGGCACCTACTTTTTCTACGGTGGTCCTGGAAGAAACCCCAATTGCCCATGATCGACGGCGACGATGATCTCCTCATCCATCCCTTTTTTCTTTTAACTTTGTGTCTCTGTTTTAGTACGAGTAAATTGTACATCATTTCTTATTCTTTAGGCTAGGGAGCTAAGGTGTACGTGAGCCTTTCTTTCCTTCTGCATGTGCGGTGTGCTGGCTAGCTGGTTTTCACTCCCTCCGATATTCCTTATTTAAGTTGTGGTATGAGGTAGAAGAAAGAGAAGAGTACTGATCAGTTTCTTAAACTCAAGAAATTGGATTATCATTTCTGTCAATCAACTTCTTTACATATATTATGCTGTAATTGACTGCATGCTTTCTCCATTAATTCTTTGGAGTGCAAATATATAATTCATCACTTGTCGTCTTCTGTGTTTTCCATCAAGATTCAAACTGGAAAGTGGGCCTGTGCGATGATGCTGTGGGGCTCTTTGTAAAATATATTTAAATTTTCAATTGAATTCTATCATAAAATATAAATTAATATGTTAAAAGTTAGGTTTATTTTTATTAATTAATTAGAAATTAGTTTAAAACTCCAGTGATGAAACTTTTAAAGATGATTTTTGAACTTGTGAGATTTGATTAAAAAAAAAAAACTCTAAAGTTTTATCCCTTCATCAGTTTTAAAAGAAAATCTCACGTCCAAAAAGCTTAAAACTCCTCAAATTCATTTCAAATTTATTGCCTCGTCTAATTGTAGTGCGTTGCTTTTTTCAATTGACAATTCAAATTCTCCCATGGTTTCTGTAGTGGTTGCATTTTTGTGATTATATAAAAGAGCATTATCGACTTTCTTTTTAGTGATGTGAGTGCGGGTGATGGAGAGGATATCAAGTGATTACATTCGAGCAATGCTCACTTTTTCTTTTTTTACTTGGATGAATTGTATTACTAACACATAATTGTGGAGAAAATTAATCATCCATGAACAATAAATCTTCATCTAGGAGGACTGATAAATTTATTAAAACTTTTTTTTGCAAATTTGGCATCTACATCATCAATTAAATTTGGCTCGAAGAATTTATGATTTATTTATAATTCATAAATTATAATTTTATTATGATATTTTAAGCTGTATTATAGTTAAAATAATATATATAGAATTAGTAAAAAATATTGAGGGACTAGTATGGGGTCTCAGAAAAATTTCATAATAAATGTTTAGGCTCGGGCCAGGTGCTCGAGCCCATTAAAAATAAAAAATAGATCTAAGCATACTGCGTGAACCCATGTATATTAGGCTCGAGGCGCATACCCGAGCCTAAGGGGGTGCTGGGTAGCACGCTCAGATGGACATGTGCCCATCCCATCATGGGCTCCACCATATTACCCGAGCCAATGCACTTGGCCAATCATGAGCTCGGGCTACCATGCCCGAGTCAATTTTCCTTGCCCCCTAGTTTTATATTGGGCTCGGGTTTAATAACCCGAGTCTAAGGTGTGTTTTTGGGTCTATTTAAGAGTATTTTTTCGGTCTATTTAGGGTTTTTTTAAGTTTATTTTATTTGAATTTATAGGTGGCTAGCAATTTTCTTTCTCCTCCTTTATATATGTTTATATTGTATTGAATTAAAAAATATATATAAATGTTGTAGGTGTATCTAAAAATACATATAATACCAAAGTATATATTTAAAGTTGAGTTTGATTCCCTATCCATTATTCATATAGTATTCATTTAAGTACCAGCTGAATTCTCGTCCTTATTAATAAAAAGTAAATGAATAGCAGGTTGTATATGTCCAATCCTAAGCTTTAGATGTATTGTTAATGGTCAATCAAGCATTGCTGGTTAACAAATTTAGCTTTAAATATTTACACGAATGAGGTCAATATTGTACTCATCAATTTGCCGGTAGTTTTTTAGATCCCGTTTATTTGCTGGAAAGTAGTTTCTTTTTAAAAAATAAATTTTAGAAAAGTGAATTTCAGGAAAGTGAATTATTTTTTGATATTTGGTAGTGTAATGAAAAATAAGTTGGAAAACACTCTCCAGTGTTTGGTTATGTCATGAAAAATTAGTTGGAAAATAACTTATTAATGTTTTATTTTTTTCAAGTTTATTAAAATAATAAGAAACAAATCTTACAAATTAAAAAGTTGAATGAGAATGAAATTGAAAAAAAAATTCATAAATTATCTCAAATAAAATAAATAATAATCAAAATAATAGAGATCAAATCTAAAAAAATAAAAAAATTGAAAGATGAAGAAATTAAAATAATAATAATTAACACTTCCTAAATTATTTCAAATAAAATAAGTAACAATCAAAATAATGAGTACCAAATTTGATAGATAAAAAATTCATTTAAAAAATGATTAAGAAAAAGCAAATAACAGTTATAAAAATGAGGACCAAAATTAATATAAAAATTAAATTTTAAGGGATGAAATTAAAAAATAAATATTCAAAACAATATATATATATATATATATATATATATATATATATATAGCAATCAAAAGTTTAAGGACCAAATTTGATATACTCAGCAAATAATATGACTTTTCTAAATTTTTCATAACTTTCAGAAAGTGTTTTCTGTCCAAAATAAAAGGAAAATACTTTTTTAGAAACCAAGCCAAATTTTTCTTTGACTGTAAAGTGTTTTCTGTTGACCAACTTTTCTAATGGCAAACAAACATAAAAAAGTTTGGAAAGTGGTTTTCTGAAAACCACTTTCTAGAAAACAAACGCAACCTTAATACAAGTGCTTACGATGATGTTGAGATCCGATGGACTGGAAGAGTGCTTGTTGTTGTTGTTTTTTAGTGATCTCATCATGTATGCATGTGTATATATTCAGATCGATGGCCATTTCATTGTTATAGCATTAAAGTTAAATAGAGATAAAAGAGAGGGGGAGAATCTTTTCCATATTAGAAATAGATAAATACAACATTGATAAGTGGATTAAGAGTGAGTTTACTCATTTTAACCATAATAATTGATAGATTTTGACAAAATAAAATGTAAATGTTAACACAGAACAAAGCTATTATGAAATTCAGGTACTTTATTAATCACCATTAATGTTATTTAAACAACATCCTAAAAACAACAAAAGCAAATAAACAACAACAAAATCTGCTGTTGTTTGTTACATCAAATAAACAGCAAATCCAACATGAGTTTTATTTAACTCTAAACTCCTCCCATCTTCCACATTAATAGGTTCTGAGACATTAATTCAACACCCGGAGCTGCAGACTCCAAGCCTTTGTTTAAAAATTTATGCTTAGCTATAGAAAGTGTCTTGTCAGAATGTCTTAGAATGTCAACATTTTGATTATCTGTTTTTCAATGAATTAGTTGTATTTCACCTTCTCTTTGCACCTCTCGTAGAAAATATAGTTTCAGCTTGACGTGTTTTGTTTTGCCCATGAAACACTGGATTTCTTACAATTGAAATTGCAGCTTGATTATCTACAAGTATATGTGTGCTTTTCTTTTGCTCCATTTGTCAATCAATCATCAATTTTCTAATCCATTGGGCTTGATTCATGACAGCAACAACAATTGCATGTTCTAATTATGTTATGGATTGAGCAATGACTTCTTATTTTTTAGAACTCCATTAGAAAATAGCAAAACTAAAGCTAAAATAATAACCTGAAGTACTCCTCAAGTCATCAACACAATTAGCCCACTGTCAGAATAACCATGGAGTGTGAAGTTTTTAACTTGACAGAACCTGAATCCATAGTCAGTTGTTCCTTTAATGTATTTGACAATTCTTTATGCTGCTTAAAAATGAAGTTCATTTGTACAATGCATATACCTTGAAAGTACACTTGTAGCATTCATAATGTCTAGCCTTGATGCAGTGAGATACATCTAACAACCTATTAAGGTTTTGTAAAGCTTTTCACCAATCTTTGCAGCTCCATCTTCTTTGCAAAATTGCTCATTTTGATTCATTGGTGTTGCTGTCAGCCTACATTCTTCCATGTTAAACTTTTTTAGAATCTCTTTGGCATATTTGTGCTGATATACGAAGATTTCATTATGATTTTGTTTAACTTCCATGGAAAGGAAGAATGTCATCTTTCCCCGATAAGTCATCTCAAAAACATTTTTCATCTCCCTTTTAAAAGTATCAATCTGCTTCATATTGCTTCTTGTCACAAGTAAATCATCAATATAAAGAGAAACTACAAGTAATTCATCATTAACCGTCCTGAGATAGAGTGTGAATTCACTTAGGCTTTTTGTGAAGCTTAAGTCTAACAAATGTGCATCAATCCTACTGTACCAAGCCCTTGGTGATTGCTTTAAACTATATAGAGCCTTTTTCAATAGATATACTTTCTCCTCTTCTCCTTGAACAACAAAACCTTCAAGCTGCTCCACAAAAATTTCATCCTCCAAATATCCATTTAAGAAAGCAGATTTGATGTCCATTTGGTGTATAATCCAACCATTTTAAGCAGCAAGAGCCAATAACATTCTTATGGTATCAAGTTTAGCAACTAAAGCAAAAGTCTCAGAGAAATCCACCCTAAACATCTGAGCATATCTTTTGACAACAAGCCTTGCCTTGTCTTTGTTTATAGAATCATCAGAATTGAATTTGGTTCCGTAAACTTATTTGACTCCTATGGCTTTTTTTATGTGCAGGTCTATTCACTAGCATTCAAGTCTAGTTTTTTTCAATCATCATAAGCTCCTCCTTCATTGCAACCATCCAATGTTGATTTACTGCGACTTATTCATATCCTACAGGCTCAATTATTACAACAATGCAACTCTGATAGATGTCAAAGAGTGATCTAGTTTTTGTAACAGGTTCATCATCAATGTCATCATTCTCCTCTTGTAATTCAAGCTTTTTATCATTCTCTCAATTCCAACTTTTTGACTTAAAGAATTGGATGTCCCTGCTAACAATTATTTTGTTTTGTAGAAGATAAATCCTGTAGGCTTTTGAAACTGAACTGTAGCCTACAAAGATCCTAGATTCTACATTTTTATCAAGTTTTCCTCTCTAAGGAATATAAGAGAAACAAAGGCAACTGAAATTTTTTAAACTCTACAAATTTGATTTATAGCCATGCCATGCTTCAAATGGAGTCCTTTGTTGCAGAGCTTTTGTTGGCAATTTATTCAATAGAAAAACTGTTGTGTTTGCAGCCTTAGCCCATAAATTATTTGGCAGCTCTTTATCATATAATAAACACCTTGTCATCTCCATGAGTGTTCTATTTTTCCTCTCAACCATCCTATTTTGTTGAGGGGTATAAGGTGCTGTCAACTGGTGCTTAATGCCTTTTTTTTTCTTCACAAAACTTGTTAAATTTCTCTAAGATATATTCTATTACATTGTCCGATCTGATCACTTGTACTTTGTATGTACTTTGTTTTTCCACCCAAACTTTAAACTTTCAGAAGATGTCAGCAACTTCATATTTATATTTCATGAAATAAATCCAACACATTCATATGAAAGCAATATAATACTTACTGTTATTCAATAATGATGTTTTCAGAGGTCTTCCCATAGTAGTGTGCACTAACTGTAGTTTCTGTGTAGCTCTACAAGTCTTGTTTTGTAGAAAAGGAAGTCTCGTCTGCTTCCCATACTGACAAGCTGCACATGGAGGAAGTTTTTCTTCTAAATCAGGTAAGCCTTTCACAAGATTGTTATTCTTCATAAAAAGTAGGGTTCTATGATGAAAATGTCCCAATCTTCTATGCCAAAGCATTGTACTGCTATTTTCTTTGTGTATCGCAACCTACTTTTCTTCCATAAAATTCAAGGCAAAGCTTTTACTCTCCATCTGGACTTTAAACACTTCTATGTTTTGTGCATTAGTAATCAAACAAAAATTATCCTCAAATAACACTTTATATCTTTTTTCCAGCAGCTGACAAATACTCAAAAGATTTTGTTTAATTTCATGAACATATAGGTCATTATAAATTAATTTTAAACCTGTGATGCCTTTGATTGCCGCTATTCCTTTGCCTTTTATTGCTAGATAAGCTTTATTTCTAATTCTAACTTTAGAAATGACAATTTTATAAAGCTTTTTGAAAAGCTCTTGATTGTAAGTTATGTGACTTGTACAACCACTGTCTATAAACCAGCTTTATGTTGAGCTACTAGTAGCAAAGCATGATGGCATAAACCGTTGCTCTTCTTTAGGTTATTCAACAATAGTTTTGACTTCTCCTTGTTGTTGTTGTTGTTGAGATTTGCATACCCTTTTAATATGTCCTAACTGACCACACTTGTGACATTTTATATCCGACCTCCACCATTATATGTTTTGTGGATGGTTGGATTTTTTGCATTAAGGACATAATGAAAATGTTGTGTTGTTATTGTTGTTATTCATATTTCTTTATTGTATGTTGTTCTGTGACTTAACAAAAAATGCACATTTCACATAACCTGCTTGCCTTATAAGTCTTATTTGTTCTTGAGCTTGCAATGCATTTAATAGTTCTGCTAAAGTGATACTTGTTACATCTTTTGAGTTTTCTATTGATGATATTATGGTTTCAAATTTTTCATGAATTGTTACAAGAATTTTTTAAATAATCATTAAATCAGAGAAATCATAACAAATAAGCCTTATTTTGTAAGCAATGTCAAGAAGTTTGCTAGTCTAATACTCGATGGTATCTGATTCCTTCATTCTTTGCATCTCAAATTCTCTTATTAGATTTAGGACTTTTATACCTTTTACTAGTCCATTTCCTTCATACTCCTTTCATTCTTTGCATCTCAAATTCTTTGATTAGATTTAGGACTTTCATACCTTTCACTAGTTCATTTCCTTCATGCTCCTTCTTCAAAAAGTTTCAAGTTTCATTTGCTATTTTCAATTTCATAATTATGGTAAAAATTGAAGATGAAACGGCTGCAAATAGACTATCTTTTGCTTTTGATTTTATTTGCCTCTTTTCCCTGTGATTTTTTATTTAAGCAATAATTGGATTGTCAAGCAAAGGAGGAACTTCATATGTATCCGCAACAGCTTTCCAATGATCATTAGCATTAAGGTATGCTTCCATTCAAACAGTCCACACTTGATAATTTGTTCAATCAAACATTGGAGGTGGCATTACATTCAATGGAGAGTGTGATCTCATTTTTTGTTGGTTGGTTTTTTGTGTTTCGAAGAAGGAAGGTGGTAAGTGTTTATATTCTCTCAACCTCACGATCTCTCAAGAAGTTTTTTACTCTAATACCAATTTGATTTGATACCAATTGAAAGATTTTGACAAAATAAAATGTAAATATTAACAAAGAACAAAGCAATTCTGAAAACTTGGTTACTTTATTGATATCATAAGTCTTATTTAAACAACTTCTTGAAAACAATAAAAGCAAATAAACAGCAATAAAATCTGCTATTGTTTGTTACATAACAAAAAAAGATGATGGCAAATCCTAACAAACTCTGAAAACTTCAATCCAGCATGAGTTTTATTTAACTCTAAACTCTTTCCATCTTTCACATCAGCAACATGGATTAAGAGTGAGTTTACTCATTTTAACCATAATAATAATGGTATCTTTATTTACTGGAGAAAAGAAGGCACTGGGCATTCCAGCTTAAAACAAAGTAGGGTAAGCTTCCCATACACACAGCCATACATGAATGAAATGAGGTACACCTATTCTATTTGACTCGAAATATATAGGATCGAAAAGCATTCACCAGACCATTTCCATTTCAACTAAGTAATCCTGCAAAAGGAACAAATTTTGGTTAACATAGAGATGTATAGGTAGCTGCGGTGAAAAGAAAAGAGCAGACATTGATGGAAGTCATCAGAGTGAGAGAGGTGGCATTTGTATCTTACTTGGAACAGTCAACATTGGGTGAAACAGTGAAAGGCAAGGTGATTCCACAGTTAGCTGGAAGAGCCTGTGCTAACTGGGGGTTTGGATTTATTTGCTTGGAAGCTGACTTGATGCAGTTACAAGCTGCCTGCTTGTCAGCCGTGGTTGATGCAGCAGCTTGAATAGCTGAGATTCCTGAACAGCATGCAGCAGGTGGTTTCCCAGTGCCATTCATGAGGTAGTTCACACAAGGCCTCAGGCCCTTGATTACATCACTGCAAGAAATTGCAGCATCAGAAGGTGGAGTGAGTAAAAGAAACATCATCAGAGCAGCCATTGCTGCCGCTACTACACTTGGAGAGTTCATGGCGCCGGAGGAGGTGAGATAAGACTAACTTGGAGCATTTCCCTTTACACTTGTTTCAATTTTATAGTGAACCTGTAGGGATACTCACAAGTACACGAAAGGTTAGAAAATTCTAAAATTGCAATGATTCAGTTGCTAATGAGTGCAAGAAATAAAAGGAAGAAATGATCCAAACAAAGGAGTATAAAAGTCAAATTAGGTGGGATTAATGAAGAAGTTTGTCCCATATTAACTTATGCAAGAATGTCTGCAATACTAATTGCCTGAAACAAGACTTATTGTTCAATAATCAGCGTCAAAAGGGGGCTCTGTCTTCTCCCGAGTCCCCGTTGCGGCGGTGCCTCTATTTTCCACTAGAGGCTAATCCTGTCGAGCAGTCCGAAAAATTCGCTAATTCTGACCACTCTATCCAGAGTAAAAACGTTATTAGTGCTATCCTGAAGGATGGAGTACGCAACTG
This sequence comes from Populus tomentosa, assembly GCA_018804465.1. Taxonomy (NCBI): domain Eukaryota; kingdom Viridiplantae; phylum Streptophyta; class Magnoliopsida; order Malpighiales; family Salicaceae; genus Populus; species Populus tomentosa. Next base: position 14,919 of record JAAWWB010001180.1, on the reverse strand, counting down.
GACGCATCCAGTTGCATTCATAATCCATTAGAGCAAATAACATCCGCAGGCCGAAAACCTAATACGGAATCCAAAAGTAAAGTCAAACCCTGAGTGTAAACATTTTGAGTTAGCACCATTTATTATATCTAGTTCCTAATTAAAAGTATAAAGAACAGAAAATCATTCTGACACTCAGTCTCCTGAAAGGATATCTCAACCATCCTTAATTTTTTCTAATAGATTAATCGAAAAAGTAAAGTAAGGACATCAGGCTATTGTCTATGTTTACAGTAGCCTGGCTGTTCAGAATTTGCTTTCCTCTGTGTTACTTATGTTGTTCAACTTAGACTAAACATATTATATTACAACACAACAAATATCTTCCCCTACAAGTGGTGGTGTTTGTGGTGCTTGGTTCATCCCATGTGTTGACGATGAAGCAAAAGGCTACCAAAACAAATGTCGGTGCAATCAGTGAGATTATACTGGTTATTATAGTGATGTTCTCTTGACTGCAGACAGTGCCTGCAAGTATTAACCCGAGGGAATCAATGAGGTCTCCATTTGTGACTCTTCCAATTTCCTTGAAATTATGCCAAGTGAACTCTAGCTTTTGCCCAAAAGCACATCAATATCACCGCAAATCTATTGTTATTGGAGACAACAGCTCTGCTCGATACACGACGCAGTGAGGTCAGAATTTAGACGTATGCTGTCAAAACACTGAAGTGCTGCACTTGCATGAGGATGAACTCTATTAGAAACTGCAACAATTGACACTGCTTTAAATTTCTTAGCAGCTGGGCCTTGCATGTATTCTTTTATGTCCATTGATTCTTGAACCTTCTTCATTGAATTCTGCACTGAAACAGAAATACAAACAATGCAAAATCTTTGTTACAAAGCACAGGGACATTTCATTCAAAAGAAAATAATACACAACTTTAAAAATGATTTACTTTAGCCTTGAGTAATGATTGCCAAAATGATTAGCAGAATTACATATACCTTTTTTTAAAAAAATTAAGTTCACAATTACCATATTGTCACTGACTTGAAGTTTATAGCCTGCAGATCCCTTGATCTTACTTAAGGTTAACGAGATGATATATTCGTGCGCTGCCACAGGCTTATAAAATAAATGTATTTAACATATAATAGAGCAAATATTTCATGATGGAAAAAAAGTTTTGTTGGTGATTAAAAACTTAGAGACTAAATAAAATGATTTGTAGCAATCTACAATATTTTACGAGAAAAGATATAGTATTTTCACCACATGATTTAGCTTTTTTGTTAATAAAAAGTAAAAAAAAAATTACAAAGCTAAATTCTCTACCAACTTAATATTAAAAAAAACCAATAAAGATAATTTTGGAAGGAAAAAAACCTATGAGGAAAAACGTTGTAGCAATTGACAATGTTTTGTGAGGAAAACTACAACGCTCTCCTCAATTAAAATAAAAATCCATTTAGAGAAATATTGCAGCAATCCACATTGTTTTGCGAGAAAAACTACAACACTTTCTTTATATGATTTAGCTTTATAGTAATTATAATTCTTAACCAACTCAATATTAAAAAAAAAATCGACAAAGATAATTTTGAAAAAAATTATAAAAAAAATCATATGAAAAAACACTGCAACAATTCACAGCTGGTAGATATAATTTTGGAAAAAAAAATACAAAATTAAATTTTCAATCAACTTAATATTAAAAAAGATCAACAAATATAGTTTTGAAAAATAAAAAAATAAAATATAAAAACTATGCGGGAAAACAATGTAGCAATCCACAGTATTTTAAAGAAAAAAATTACAAAATAAAATTTTTAACAGTAATTTTGGAAAAGAAAAGAAAAGAAAAACAAAAAAAAGGGAAAAGTGAAAAAAACAAGGAGGAATGCACTTTGTTTCCCCACACCATTTAGTTGTGGCATGCGCGCTACTGCGGGCTTATAGAAACAATATCTATGATGGTATTATAATTGTGAATTAATGCTAGATAAACTAATATTTTATGAGGGGAAAAATTATGCAAGTGATTAAGAACCTAGAGACTAAATAGAATAAATTGTGTGAAAAATATTGATATTGTAGAGATATTAAAAGATCAAAGACTTACATGATTGGAGGTGGTTGCAGAAGACTGATTGTGTCATTGATTATATTTCAAAAGTAAAACAACACACACAATATTATATCTATTTAGAAAACATTAGGAAAAAGATGTAATAACTAATTATAAACAAAACAATGCCACAACAACATTAAAGAGTTGCATTGCTTTTTAAGAGAGTTAAAAGTTGCTGCATTAGTTTGTAGGGGCATGCAAAATTAATAGGAAAGTAGCTTGTGAAGTTGCTTCATAAACAAAAATATTGTGTGTCACCTTATTGATGGAGATTTCCTACAAATGAAGAAGAAACTTGCATTATTAGTGGTGAAATGAAGGGAAAAAGTAGAAAAAATGAAAGGGAAGGTGGAGATAAGGTGCTTCTAATTTGTAAAAAGAAGAAGAAGAAGAAAGTAAAGTTTAAAATGATAGTAAAGAAGCTAGAAACTAAGGGCATATGATTTTCATAATTAAACTTGTGTGTAGTATCAATTGTGAAGAGTTGTTAAATAGTTAAGTTATTTGTTATAATTAAATTGGCATGAATAGTTATGTTATTTGTTATAATTTAAACATGAAAAAAAAAATGGTTCATTATAGTCATTGTTTTTGTGGTTAAGAATTGTGTTGTGATTTTGGTCTTCACTTATCCATGTAGTTAACTTATGTCAATAATAATTAATTACTGAAAACATTTGCTATCACATATTATATCAAACCTAAACTGTTATTATTTAACTATGTTGGCTGAAATGAAAATGATAACTTTGAAACCTTAGCCTTTTAGGGTGACTATTTTAATTATTGAGCTATCTCAAATGTTATTTTCGATCAATCACCTTATACACCATTGTTTTCACTGTGCAATTTAATTGCTGGGATTCTATGGCTAAAATGGTTTTCTTCTAAATAGTTGTTGGATTAGCATATTAGCAAATTAGCATATTAGGCCAGCCTTGGTAGATTAATTAACTTGGTTTTTGCCACCGTTAACATATAATGATAATGATGACTCGGGTAATAAATTCAATATTTTTTTCCTTAACTAAGTCCTATAAACTTTGATTTAACTGATAGAAAGGACATGGAAAAACAATTTTGTAGTGTAATTGCAACACCAACTATATAATTTAGTATAAGTGAAGAAAGAATAATGAATGTTGTCTATCAATTTATTATTGTTGTTATTTTTAAGTTGTAAACATTTTGCAAATAATTTTGTTGGAAATAATTAAATTCTTTTCTGAATACATATCCAGCAACTTTGTGTTGTTAGTTCTATTTATCACACTTTATGTTAAGTGACTAAAATTATGGGTTGATCTGATCACCAATATTTTTTATAAACTGCATCTTTATCTACGGTAATAGAAATGTTTAGAGGAAATAAAAAGTGATAAAAAGACAGGACTTTTTTAATATGTTTACAAAAGTTATTATGAAATGTCTATTTGTTTGTTTTGAGTTGTAACAATGGGTTATATGCTTCATTAGTACCGACCGCAGACAAAGAATTATGAATGTTAAGAATATAATTTACAATAAATTATTTATTGTCATCAATCCTCTCTTACATGGTATCATGATATTTAAAAAAATATGACAAGGATTTTTGGGACACTAGTTAAAGAAGCTCTTTGGTATTGTTTATGAACAAATGATATGTTTCAGCTACACACATATTAACTTAGCTTTTTGAATTAAGCTTTAAGCATTAATACAATTGGAATATGGATTTTGACAATATACTTTTCGGGTGAATGGATGAACAATGAAATAAATAATATGAAGTAAAGATATGTGTAGACAAAAGAGTATAGTGAAAAAGGTATAAAGGTAAGAATGAAAGTGTTTTAATTTGTGTCAAGAAAGTTTTTCTAGAAAAACATGATAGCATGTAAGATGAGATAAATTAAAAGGCAGGTCCGTTAACATTACCTAATGACGATCTTGTTTAAAAAGGCGTTGGCGTCTGCTTGGTGGATCATTTGTCTCAACGATGGCTGATGTATCACGGTCAAGTGGTGCGAATGCCACAACAACTATTGCAGAGTTGTTGATCCAAAATAAATTAATAAGTTATGTATTTGTTACTTATAAAACCAAAAAAAAACAATGAACATTGTTGAGATTGAAAGGCAACAACTTTTAAATGAGAGAAAGGAGCAGCTTGTCACCTTTGAATAAGCGTTTCATCTTCAAACAACAACTGTCTTTTGGCTTGTGATGGAAAAGGACCAACCATATATGGTTGCTTTGAGGACACTTGTGGCTATTATGAGAAATCAGCATTAGTTTTAGATGGTGGAACAAGTGTTGGTGTTGTTGGGTCTAATGGAGAGGCAACTTTATAAGATGATGAAGCTGCTTGATTATTAAGAGGAACATCAACAATATGCAGCTCTGGTTCATCAGGCAAGGGGGGAGCCTCAACAATTACAATGTTGTCAAAAACATTGGTAACAATGATGTCACAACGGTTAACAATTGAGCGAAAAGCTCCAAATCTCAGTTGGAAAATCTTTTCCTTGTTTAATTTTTCAATCATGGGAGGTGGGATGCAATCAATAAACCCTTTGTCATAGAGATAGCAATGGGCAGAGGAGCCAAAGAAGTTTTCAGCAGTTTTTCCAACCATTAGAAATGTTGCAACATCATTGCCATCAGTCACAATACAATCAACTTTGAACTTGATAAAATGTTTAGAAGTGAGATAAATAAATATAAGATATTGTTAAAAAGATGCAAAGAAAATTTATAATTTAGTTTGAGACATGAAAAGCAATAGAAAAAAGCTATTAACCATGGAACCGACATTACTTCATTATGTTCAATGCATCTAAAAATTATGCCTTTGTCAGACAATGATTTTGTGCATAAAAGGTAGCTTTGATACCACCATCCTCTATGAAGATCATAGTCAGCTATGGAAGCTTTGCATGTAAATCTTTTGATCTACACATTATTGAGAAAAAAATATAGTTTGATGTGTATTTATAAAGATCAAAGTAAAAGAATTAGATTATTGTTGACATACTTTGTGTTCATATGGATCCATTTCTTTGATAGTCTTCTTGTTTTCATTTATCTGTTGTTCGATGGATCTGACGGCATTTATGGAAGCAGGGAGTTGATAGACCATAACCGACAACTGATTATAGCTGAGAATAGAAGTAGTTTTATGTCAAAAGGAAAAAATAATAATTGAAGAAAATAAGCGACATTAAAAGAAAAGAAAAGAAGCTAGCTTACTAATGCTTATATGGAAGAATCTTAGGAATTTCTGGGTTGAAATACCATAAGAAGGCAACAGTGCTAGCAAGGTTTGGTTTTCCTGGGAGTAAAAGGAAGCAAATTGATTTAAATTATTTGAAAAAAAAAATTAAATGATGTAATCTGCAAATAGATGGAAGGAGCACTTAAGAATTGTGAAAATTTAAAGGGCAATATTTGATAATTAATACAAACCTTTAAACTCAGTGACTCGAAAGCCAGCAAAAGCAATAATAATTGGATTTGTGTGTTCATGCAAAATAGAATCATCAAAGCTTTTAGCAACGTCGCCCCAAAGAGTTATCCTAAGTTCATTGACCCTGCATAAAAGATAAAAAGTAAAAAATAAGGCTATTAAAGTTGTTGTAGCAGATAGAATAAGCCAAACCTGATATTTTCAATGATAAACTCTTTTTTGTTTGTTATTTCTTGACCTCGAACCAACACTTGCTCAAGTGGCTGAATAGCTTTTAATCGACCAAGTACATCTTATGATTAAAAATGTAAAACATGTTAGCAATTTCAAAAACAAATCCAATAAGGTAAATAAAATGCATCATGAAATTTTGTTGTTGTTGTTGTTGTTGTTGTTGTTCATACTAGTGAGTGTTCTTGATCCTTTTCCTTTAATCAACAAATGTGCAAAGTCGATGAAGTTAAAGTAATGGCGTGGTACTTGGGGTGTCAATGGATTAAGCCTTGCAACTTTTATGTCAGACTTGGTGTATCTATTTTCAAATGTATAGAATCCGCTAATTTAGTAGTAATCACCTTCAATAATAAAAGTAGCAAACAATTGTATATCCTTGCCTTTAGCTAAGCCTCATATTGCGTTACCTTATGGAATCATGATGAAAACTATTATAAATGAGATAGCATTAAAATTGAGCACAAAAAACAAAGTATAAAGATAACAGTGATTCATTAGTCATATAAAATAAAAATTATTTGACAATTTTTAGTCATATAATTTATTATATTATAAAATATAAAATATATTATAATGATAATAATAATTAAATTATAATAAGAAATTGAAGTCAATTCTTGCTATAGTTATATCACACATTGTTGTCATCTTTTTAATTAATAAAATAAAATGAATACATTTTACAAATAATTCATTCAACCATGGTATGTGCATCATGTTATTTTTTAAACCTACACCACTGTCATGTTTGTGACAAAGAGTAAAAATAAAACATAGGCATACCAGAAGCTTTGTTTTGTAAAAATATTAAAAGGTTATTTAGTTGAAAAAAATAAAAGAAACGTTTGATGATACTAAATGGATAACACTTAAGTTTTTTTTTTTGGATTCAATTGTAAAAACAATGTTCAATTTTAGATTAAAGTTTGTAAATATTAAAGGGTAAAGACAAGAAAGTCTAGTGTTTTTTATTTAGTACATGGAATCCTATGGATAACCTTTTGTAATCAAAAGACTATTTTAATGTGTTTTGCAATAGTAGTTGGTATAATATTATTTTAGATATAAAAAAGTACACAAATCGGAAATATATTATATTATAATCATTCTATTATGTATTGGAAATTTTTTTAAGGAATTAGATTTTCATGAATAGATTTGTATAGTGCACATTATTGTAACCTAAATATAATTTGATTACCAAAAATGAAGCTCAAATCACAAAGCTGTTTAGACTTTAGAAGATGATTATCTAACAACTTATTAGACTAATTAATTAAGGTTTTCAGGTTGTGTTTGGTGTAAAGACAGGGTTGACCAACATTGTTCAATAATGGTAAAGACAGGTTTAAAAAGAATTAAATCCTGTATTAGGAATGTAAAATTTAAAAAGGATTCAATGTAGAATCATACATTAATATAATTAAAAATTGCATATATAAAAAAAATAATAGAATAAAAAATAGCAATTTTATGTTTTTGTGCATCTATAAATGATACTTGGTCGAAATGTTTTCAAAACTATAAAAAAAATTGAAAATAATTATAAAAACCAAAGCGCAAAAGATGAGCTTACCATGTTATCAACAAATAGGCAATTAAAACTACTTGTCTAACCATTGAGCTTAGGAATCCAAACACGGCAAACTCTAGTACAAAGGGATGTGCAAAAGCTGTATTTTTTTATGTTTTGGATAGACAGCGCCATGATCCTGAAAGGGAAAAAATAAATAAAATAAGAACTAATGATTTTAAATTTGAAAGGAATTTAATTTACAACATACCAATAAATATAAAACGCTACAAATGCAATGTAAAAATACGAAGTAACGTCTTACAAATATATTAATGAGGCTAATTAACAGGCAACCAAACAAAGGGGGAAAGGAGGGAACACTTCTGAAGGCAAAGTTGAAATCTAATCATCTGTAAAAGAGCGATGAACAAACAATAAGTGATTGATTGATTTGTTTCAGAGCATTAGAAAAAAAAGGTTTAAAAACAACCTCTAGGAAGAGCGCTTATAATATCTTTATAGATAATATTTTTTGCATAATAAGAAGGTTCCCCTTGATTATTGCATGAGATAATTTTTAAACCCTTTCTTGAAGTGACTCTTGAGAGAGCGACATAAAGTTGGCCATGAGTGAAGACTTGTTCTTTAAGAAAGACTCCAACAGTTTTGAATGATTGCTCTTGACTTTTATTTATTGTCATTGCATAACACATTCTTAAAGGAAACTAACGACTTTTTATCGTAAATGGACACCTTCCTTTATTTATTGGAAAGATAATTCTTGGTATAAAAACTCTATTACCAATATTAGACCTAGTTATTATATGTGCTTCAATGACTCTTGCTGAAAGCTGTGTCACTATAAGTCTTGTCCCATTATATAAACCAATAGATGGGTTGATATTTCTAAGCAATATAACTAGTGTCCTGATTTTCAAAGCAAGTGTATGAGATGGCACACCATTGAATTCAAGTTGGTTCATATATTTTGTTGGATATAATGAATTGGCAATGTTAGTCTCTCTTGATGACGTTGAAATAGAATATGTGCTAAGATAAATATGTTTGTCACCAGGTGTCATAGCAAGCACAAAATCATTAATTTCAGCAACTGTTGTGTTTTTCGGTGTTGTAATGGCTCTTTCTCTAAAATAACAGGGGTCCATTTGAGGCTCAGAATTGGATCACATGAAGTATGAAGGAGTAGATATGAGGGAATACTAATAAAAGAATCATATAACTCACCAGAGAAAGGTCAATCAAAGATATCACCATTATCAATGCTTAAAATCCACCTAGCAAATTCGTTGATTTCAGTTCTTTCTTCAGTGGCCAGACAATAAATAGAGAGATATAAAGCATTAATTATCTCTTCTTTTGTTCCACCAGGAATAACTGGCAATATTTGACGAAAATCACCGCTAAGCAAAATTGTTTTACCGCCAAATGGAAAATCTTGACTACAATTGTCACACCCTGAGAGAACATCACACATTGAACGGTCAAGGGCTTCAAAACAACACCTGTTATTCATTGACACTTCATCCCAAACTATAAGAGAAGTTATTTCAAGAAGGCAGGAGAGATGTGTGTTTTTCTTGATGGCACACGTTGATAATTCATTAACAGTAAGTGGGATTTTGAATCTTGAATGGGTTGTACAACCGCCTGGCAATAAAAGAGATGCAATACCAGATGAGGCCACAATAAAGACAACTAACCCCTCAGATCTGATTCGTGATTATTGGTATGCCATAAAAAAGTTTTACCAGTTCCTCTACGACCATAAACAAAGATTAAACTTTGTTTCTTTTAAAGGACAGCTGCAATAATTGAATCATATATTATTTTCTGCCCATTGTTGAGAAGAGGGAGATTTAATGAATGTTGACTCTTAAAGTCAGCAAGATCATAATTAAGTCCTTATCTTAGAAGCTTGTCCTAATTTCAATTAACAATTGGTGATTAGTACTTAAAAGTGCATATTTATCAAGGTTTTATATCATCATTTTGCACTTAAAGTATCATTAACTCCTTAACTAAAGCATGTTTTATAATAACAAGTCTAATACTATAAAATACCCTAATATATGGTAAATTTTCATCTTAAATGCAGGCCTATCACATAAATCAAAGGATTGATTGATGAATTCAACTACTGAAATTTGTGAAGATAAAGAGAGGGTGAAACTTAGAAAAGAGATGTTAGTGCAGTCCAAACTAGAACACTGTTCGGTAATTGGGTCATATCTTGAGTTCTAGATTTCCAAATGATCTCAAATTTTTACACAGATTCAACAAGACATAGGTCTACAACTTTCATGTTTTTATTAAGATCTAAGAAGGCCATTTTCCAGTCCAAATTATAGTAACAACGGAGAAGTCCGAATTTGTCCTGCAACCCAAACACTTTTTAGTGTTTGGCCCATGTTTGGAGTTTTAGAAATCAAAATGACCTCCATTGTTTTTTCTTGGAAAGCTGAGTCAATTTTCTACAACTTTCATGTTTTCCATTGGACCCAGTTCAGATGATAGCATTTTTGTTTTATTATGACAAGAAGATAATGATTTTCACCAAGTCAAAAGTTGGCCACCTACTCAACAATTAGTCATCAAATCAATAATTTTGAATTTTGGCCTATAAAAGGAGGCATTTGCTATGTATTTGGGGGCTTGGTTGTTCAGATCGAGTTCATGCTCTTTATTTCTCTCTTTATATTTTTTTATAATTCTTAAGTTTTGCTTTCATTAATATCTTGTTTATGCTTTTCATTTCCTTTCATTTTCTTAGTTAACTTGTATCTTATTTATGTTCTTGTTTTGTTTATTTATGTTTCTCTTCTTCATTATGTTTAGCTAAGTTTATTATGTCAATATGAAAAGGTTACACTAACGATGTAAGAATAAGTATGGTGTAAACTCAACATGGACCTTAATGTTTAATATTAACATGTCTTATCTTTTTATCTTACTAATTCTTAATACCTTACTTGTTAAATGGTTAATCTAGATTTGTGTTGTATAATACTTGGTACAACAAATGCTTGGCACTCTCATAGCCTAACCGTGTAGTATTACCTGCACCTGGGCTATGAAAGAAACTTGATTTGTTGTTAACATCATTTAACATCATGAATTCCTGACAATATTTAAAAGTTTGGTGTTATGTAAATAAGATAATTAATATGATCATGTTAATAATTTATAATGAGCTATTAATGACAAATCATCTGATTGGAACCTCCTCCGTGTGTGGTTTCCAAATTGAGTAATAAGAGTTTATACTATACTTGTTTGAAATACCATTGGTGGATCCTCTAACCTTGACATTTGTTTTTATCATTGTTTAATCCTTACATTAATCTTCCATCTCAAAGTTCTCATTAATTTCTTCCTCCTCTTCTTTTTATTACTACTACTACTACTACTACTACTACTACTATTACTACTACTACTATTATTATTATTTACATTATGTTTATATTATATAATATATCTCTTCGATCTTTTCATAAATTCAGTATATAGGCTGGAAACCTGTAACCCGATCTTTTAGATCATTCTTAGGTATAACAACGCCACGTACTGAGTGTTATTATTACTACTACTACTACTACTACTACTACTACTACTATTACTATTATTGTTATTATTGTTGTTGTTGTTGTTGTTGTTATTGTTGTTGTCTTGTTATTTATAATTTATACAATTAACCTCTCTGTGGTTCGACCCCAGTCTTGCCAGGTTATTTATTACTTCGACACACCTGCACTTGGGAGAAGACATCAATCTTTTGGTCGTGTTAAGTTTTTAGCACCGTTGCCGGGGAGGTAAATTCTTGTGCAAATTATAGTATTTATTTTGTTTTCGCTTTTCACTTTTCTTGTATCTAACTTTGTTTCTTTTATTTCGTTTCCTTTTCTTTTGTTTTCTTCTTCCTTTTATTCTCTTTCTACACGTGCATGAGTGTTTGGTTACGTATATTAAGTGGTAGACTTCGTAGGGTATCCTCATTATTTTCAGAAAATATGGCTGAAGAAGATAACCAGTCACTTCATAATGAGAATAATGAGAATAACCGTGTTATGACACTTAGAGACCACATGAATCCCACAAGAACAAGTGCACCCTCATGCATAGTTTTCCCTCCTGATGCATCCCATTTTAATTTTAAGTCAGTCATTATTCAACTTTTACCTTCTTTTTATGGCTTAGATCTAGAAAATCCATACTTGTATTTGAGAGAATTTGAAGAAGTTTGTAACACCTATAATGACTTAAATTGTAGCATGAATACCATTAGATTAAAGCTTTTTCCTTTTTTATTAAAAGATAAAGCTAAAACATGGCTACAAAATCTTAGGTGAGGATCCATTCGTGCTTGGGATGAAATGCAACAACAATTTTTAAAGAAGTTTTTTCCATCTCATAGAACTAACTCTTTCAAAAGATAAATCACCACTTTCACTCAAAAACCAGGTAAAACATTTTACCAATGTTGGGATAGGTATCGAGACTTGCTTAATACTTGCCCTCATCATGGTTTTGAAACATGGAGATTGGTTTCACAATTTTACGAAGGGTTAACACCTAAAGATAGGCAAATGGTTGAATTGATGTGCAATGGAACTTTTAAAGATAAAGACCCTAATAAAACAATGGAGTACCTAGACTTGCTAGCTGAAAATGCACAAAATTGGGACATTACGGGTACTTATGAGGCACCAAGTAAAATTCAACCTCATACATCTAGTGGAGGTATGCACAACCTTAGGGAAGATCATGACCTTCAAGCCAAATTTGCATCTTTAGCTAGAAAAGTCGAAGCACTTGAATGAAAAAGAGTGGTCAATTAAAATCTGTTCAAGACATTGTGTGTCAAATCTGTGAAACCAATGAACACTCAACAAATGATTGTCCAACTTTGCCTTCTTTTAGGGAATGCCTCCATGAACAAGCCCATGCTTTAAACAGTTTCCAAAAGCCCAACCATAACCTATACTCACAAACGTATAACCCTGGTTGGAGAAATCACCTAAATTTTAGTTGGAAGAGTGATAGCAACAATGCACAAACTTCACAGCCACCGTTTCAACCACACCATAATTTCCAAAATTCTCATAGATATGCACCTCCTTATGCTCCACCTCCTAGAAGAAATCTTGAGAAAACATTGCATGCATTCATTGAAAAGCAAGAAGCAATCAACACTCAACTTGCTCAAGACATGACAGATTTCAAGGATACTCTTGCAAAATTAACATCTGCTCTTAGTTTTCAAAAGAAAGGTAAGTTTCCATCTCAACCACAACAAAATTCAAAGGGGCAATTCAATGCAAATACAAGTAGTTCCGAAAGCCAACACATGGATCAAGTCAAATCAGTCATCACTCTTTGCAGTGGTAAGGTTATTGAAAAACCCACTCTTGAACCTTGTGAGAAAGATGATCAGTCAATCTTTGAGGGTAAGGAAAGGGTTGAATTTGAACATTGTGAAGAAAAGACTGATTCTTCGCTAGCATTTCCATTTCCTCAAGCCATGACCAAACAAAGGAAAGTCAATCATAATTCTGAAATCCTTGAAATTTTCAAACAGGTAAGGATAAATATACCTTTGTTGGATGCTATTAAACAGGTACCTTCCTATGCTAAAATTTTGAAAGATCTATGCACTGTGAAGAGAAAACTGAATGTGAAAAAGAAAGCCTTTTTAGCCGAACAAGTAAGTGCTATTCTTCAGAATAATAATGCTTTGAAATATAAAGACCCTGGTTGTCCTACCATTTCTTGCTTTATTGGAGAACATAAAATTGAAATAGCTTTACTTGATCTTGGAGCTAGTGTGAATTTACTTCCATATTTGATTTTTCAAAGTCTCAATCTAGGTGAGTTAAAACCAACTTCTGTAACTCTTTTACTTGCTGATAGATCTGTAAGAGTGCCTAGAGGAATAGTTGAGGATGTGTTAGTATAAGTTGATAAATTCATTTACCCTATAGATTTTATTATCTTGGATGCACAACCTGTTGAAGCATGTAATTCAATTCCTGTTATTTTAGGACATCCATTTCTTGCAACTTCTAATGCATTGATTAATTGTAGGAATGGACTGATGAAGCTATCATTTGGAAACATGACATTGAAGATGAATATTTTCAACATTTACAAGCAACCTAGAGATGATAATGATTTACAGGAAGTGGACTTTATTGAAAAATTAGTTCATGATCAATTTCAAACTACTTCCAGTGAAACTGAGATTGATGAACCTGACGAGTTGCAAATGGTTTATTTTCAGGAAGAAGCAAAGGCATGTAATTGGAGACCACAAATTGAAGAATTGCCACCACGATCAATTGAGTCTATACCTTCAAGTGCTCAACCACCAAAACCTGATTTGAAGCCATTACCATTCAATCTTAAATACTCATTTTTGAGAGAAAATGAAACTTTTTCAGTAATAATCTCTTCCAAACTTAATGCACATCAAGAAGGTAAGTTATTACAAACTCTGAAAATGCACAAAAATGTATTAGGATGGACCATAACTGACATAAAAGGAATTAGTCTTTTGATTTACACACATAGGATTTATTTAGAGGAAAATGCTAAACCATCTAGATAAATGCAATGAAGACTTAATCCTAATATGAAAGAAGTAGTGAAAAATGAAGTCATTAAGCTTCTAGATAATGGAATCATTTATCCTATTTCTGACAGCAAATGGGTAAGTCCTACCCAAGTTGTACCCAAAAAGTCTGGGGTCACTGTGATAACAAATGATAAAAATGAGTTAATTCCAACTCGGACTATTATTGGTTGGCGCATGTGCATTGACTATAGGAAACTTAATTTAATGACTAGAAAAGATCATTTTCCTTTACCTTTCATGGATCAAATCCTAGAAAGAGTTGCAGGTCATGAATTTTATTGTTTCCTAGATGGCTATTCAGGTTATAATCAAATTGAAATTGCATTGGAAGATCAAGAGAAGACTACTTTCACATGTCCATTTGGTACTTTTGCATATCGAAGAATGCCTTTTGGGTTATGTAATGCACCAGCCACGTTTCAAAGATGCATGCTTAGCATGTTCAGTGATATGGTTGAACGTTTTCTTGAGATTTTTATGGATGATTTTTCTGTTTTTGGTGATTCATTTGATGATTTTTTAACTAACTTGGAAAAGGTTTTGAACAGGTGTAAAGAGAAGAATCTTGTACTGAATTGGGAAAAATGTCACTTTATGGTAACAAATGGCATTGTACTTGGTCACATTGTTTCATCGAAAGGAATTGAGGTTGACAAATCTAAAATCGAGCTAATTGCCAACTTACCAACACCAAAATCTATTAAAGATGTTAGATCATTCTTAAGACATGCTGGTTTTACAGAAGGTTCATCAAAGATTTTAGTGTAATATCTAAACCATTGTGTAACCTTCTGATAAAGGAAAATGTTTTTGAATGGACTGAACAATGTGAAAAAGCCTTTGTTAAACTTAAAAGCTTGCTTACTTCTGCTCCTGTCATTCAACCTCCTGATTGGTCATTACCTTCTGAAATAATGTGTGACGCTAGTGATTATGTCGTGGGTGCTGT
>JAAWWB010001183.1:0-25004 GCA_018804465.1 Populus tomentosa | reverse complement strand
TGGCTAAGGTGGAATTGAAGAACAAGGACAAAATAAGCAAGAAGATTCTAATCCATTGGCTCATATTTACTGTGTGACCACTTTGTGCACCAAAATCGTGTAACAATTGTGGTCCTAGCTACTCACCTTTAACAAGGGAGTTGGTCCAGGCAGAAGAGCTTTTTGGACTGCTGCGCATCTTCCCTGACCTGCTAAGGAATTCAACACGTCTATATCTTGCCACCTGTCCTGTGGGCTGGAGCCAAGCATGCGCACCCCCAGAATCTGATTGATCCCTGCATGAAATCACAGTTGAGTTCTGAAGTTAAATGCTAATACACGAAGTAAAATATTTAGAGCACATACAAACAAACAAGTCTTTCACAAGCACTTTACAAACAGAGAATAATACAACCTTGTTTATACCATCTGAAATGTGTCCAACTTCACCTGTTTTTTTCAAAAAACTTCAACTCTACTGTAGGATGTCAAGATGACGTTGAACAAATTCAACATCTGTTGATTGAAATTTATGAACAAGGAGCATGGCAACCACTGTAACGTTTTCAATTTTTCAGGAACAAATCACCTCCAAAGATATAAGCAAACAGGGCAAATGTTTTCTTTTATATAGTTTTCATATAGAAGTCTTTTGAAATTTCGGCGAAGTCTTCTCTATACCGGAAGGTCCCAAGTTATCGACATATAACCTGTTTACACTTTTAATATCCCACATTTCATAACTCAATCATGACCCAATTATCCTGGGTCTCAATCTCACAACCATCATCATCATCATCTTAACCACAATATTTATAACATACATTAAACAACATATATCATTATAGAGGGGTAAATGAGATAAACATGCATACATGGAACATGCTTATATGAAATTTAGAGTTAAGTTCATCTATTCAAGTTTTAACATTAATTATACAAATTAAGTTATACAAATGTTTCATTATTACAAAATACAAAGATATACTCCCTAGACTACATAACAAAAAGTGAACAAAAGTTAGAATCTACTCCTGTCGTGCATGCGATGGTCCTGAAACAAAATATATATTATTGAAACATGAATATCACAATAAGCATAATAACACAAATATCCAATAACTTAAAAAGGTAGACATGTATTCTTATTCTATTCACTTCTCCCTTTTGTTTCTATTGGAACTCTTTCTCATTCAACTACTAAAACTGTTTCATCTTCCATTTCCAACTTCTATTCAAGATTCCATAAAATCAACCACATCTATTACCGCCTAACACATTGTCGATACCAATTTCACCGGTATCATCATCACCTTATAGGCATCGATGTATATCAATCTCCTTACCCGAGACCCTAACATACACTAAACATATGTTAGGCGATGCATGGTGATCCCCTTACCTGGGATCCTAATATACACTAAATGTATGTTAGTCCATGCCATATATCACACTTCTCATATTTTCTATGTCAGCGATACTTCCATCAATTGGCAATTCACATGAAAGACCATTCACCTTGAACACATACTTCCATCAATTGGCAATTCACACAAAAGACCGTTCACCTTGAACACATATACATTCAGGATACTATCCGAAATAACAATGTCATTACATAAACTTTTATTCTTTCATATAATATCTAACATTCGCTAATTCACATTTCACCTTAATAATATATTAAATCATGAAATTTAACTAAGAAGCATAGGTGCAGATTACCTACCTACAATAGAAGCTCTACTCGTGCTCCGTTGTTGTTGCTGCTGTTGCAGCATCACGCATGTGGTCCCTCCTATAATCACAAGCATATCTCATAAACTATCCTCATTCAAGGATACATTTCATAAAAAACCATATTAGCAACCAATATAGGTCTTTCTTTATTTAAATTTGTACATGAATTTCTTCAATTTTATTTTTCATTTATTTAGTTTGTAATTTACGCAAACATTTATTTTCCAGGATTTACAACCACCCATCCAAATAACTTTCTTAAGACCATTTAGATGCACAATCTAGATAATTTGCTAAAAAACGTTTCACAAGGCAATTAATTTGTTTTAGATTCCAAATACTAATTTGATACAAAATTTACCAACTTTTTAGCGGAATGCATCCACTTCAAAACAAAAGTACTAAGAAAAAAAAGGTAGGGACATAAAAATTATAGTACTCACATTCGATACCACCTCTTTAAAATAAGAGTGCAGATTGCCCAAGAAGAAACCAAGGCAGCGATTGCTAAAAGAGTATCAAGAGTGCTCTGAGAAAGAAGAGGAAAACAAGAATATGAAAGGTCACCCATCAGTCATCACTCAAATCTGCTGTCAAACAAAATTTGTCCTTCAAATAACTACAAGAGATTTACTTCACTTGCATCAGAAGATAAATGAGCTAAGAAGAAAAAAGCTAAGCTAGTAGACACAAGAAGATTGTAATAGAATGACAGTGTACACAGTGCCCAAGGTAGTGAATGATGATGGTGCTTTTTGAATAAAGTCGAGTCTATACTACATGGATTCTGGAGTGTGAAGAGGATGTATGCAAGTTCACACTCATCTTATCCCATTGTCATAGGAAAATAAGGCACAATTATTGGAAGGATCAAAGAATTGCCTTACAGGGCTGAAACTAAGGCCAACTGGCAATAACGGAATTCAGCACGAAGCAGAACACGGTGAACAGAAAAGCAGCTTTAACCAACACAAGTACACAAACCATGACATAATATAATTATCTAACATGATCTAAAGGGCTGGCTAACAACAATCAAAGTCTGCTGAGGCATTACCTCATCCTATATAATATTCTGTCCAATGATAGTAGTAACTTAGGGAATATCATACAATATAAGCAAGTCACAGATAACCAATTACCATTCTCTCACTTTCTCTTGTCAAAACAAAGAACTGGATACCTTTGAATAGGTAGTAAGGTCTTGTTAAGTGATTAAAGCTTGTATCATTGGCCCTTCAGTAGCCTCTATGTTCCCCAAAAAACTTTTTTCTAGGTGATTTATAAAGCTTTTCTTCTTTAATGACATCTTCTACTATCTAAAACATTAAAGCTTTTTTGTGTTCATGCACTAAAGTAACCCCTGCCCCCCCTCCTTTTTTATATATAAATTAAACAAGTCCCCTCATGCATCTGTGGACTATGGCGGCATAAGAGATTTATTCATGCAACAAACGGAGGGTATTCATTGTAAATAGGTGAAATTCATTATCCATGCCATCATCATGCATGGGTTCTAGTTGTATTTATATGTGTGGATGTACAATGGGGCAAAGGTACATCTGTAAAATGCTGCAGCTGTATGATGATTCTTCAATTTTGAGGCATTTTAACAACTTTAGAAATCTTTGTATAGTTCATCATTGAGCAATGGAATCAACCTGAACACATGTCATACCTGGAAAATAAAGATGGATGCAATAATGCGTGTTGCCCATTTAACAAACTGAGCTACTCCATCATCCACGCTTCCATCCTTTGAGATTACAAATTTCCTCACCATCCAGCACCCTAAACCAGCTCCGGCAAGAACAATCCCTACTAATACAAATATGTAGACCTGTAGTGAAATAGGGAAAGGTCATAAAATAACAGTTAGGAAGAAGCAAATAAAGAATGAACTTTATGTGGAGAATAATACAGTAAAAAGGACCTTATGCACACAATTGGTTCTCCCCTTCTTTTCTTTGTGTACAAGTGCTTTGAGAGAAGGGCATTTTGAATTAAGTAAAAGCTGTATCTCTCTTTTTTTATCAAAATTTTTAAATATTATCAGAATAAATCACATTTATCAAATAAGAAAGTAATGCCAAATATGTGTCTTAAGAAGCCTATTAGAATAGCCAACGTAGCTTGTGGATAATTTTATGGATATTCCAAAAGAAAATGTGAGAAATTGAAGTCGTTGGCATTAGGTACCCAAAAGATTTAATGCAGTATCAATATGTGAGTGCTTGCATGGTGAGACGGTGTTCGTTGCAGGAATGGCTCTAGAACATTGATTCCCTTGAATCTGTAATTGCAAGTAAGCTATAAAACTATGCAAAAGAGAAAGGCTTACTAGATAGTGCATCTCTTCACTCAGCCCAAAATTGACAAGAATCGAATTTACCAGAATTGAAGTTTGATGTAAAACAAAAGTGACAGCTCCAAGCTGCACCAGAATTGGATAAAAAGATAGCTATGCATCATAGACAAAAGAAATAAGAAAATTATCTAAAAAAAGGGAGCATGTGTGAAGAAATGATAAGAAAATATTGGAACTTACAGCTAAACTAAAAGCAAACTCACCACTGATCCATATATGAAAAGATGGAAAAAGTTTTTCCTTCCAGTTGGCAACAATTTCATTCCCTAAATCATTAGAGCAAAGGAAAACATAATAAGTGTATCTATAAAATGTTGAGCTGAAAAACTAAGATGAAATATAGAATCGCAAAATTGCATGCATTAAATTGTAACTTGAAAATATTAAAAGCATATTAATGTTTGGGAACATCAATGATATGACCAAAATATATTATAACAAAAACCAACATCAATGTTCCAAAGTGATTGGTGGAGACACCAGACCCGCATCACAAGCTACACGAGTATATGGACGGAGACAACGTAGGATGGCCCAGCCTGTCACGTTTTGGTTGGGAAACTAAGCCCATTTGGGCCTCTTTTATTGTTATTTTATTTATTTGAAATTATTTATGTTAAACAGTTTGATTTGATGGGGCAATGATGTGGGACAATAAATAATAAGAATTAAAGCAAGAAAAAAAAAAGCATTAGAGAAAGAAAGTAGCTAAAAAAGAGAAAAAAAGGGATTGAATATATGCAAAAGCTGCAATATTTTCATTAATCATAAAAAACTGTCTCACAAAATGACAGAGAAACATATAAATGGTAAACCCTAAAACATCTCGCTATTGGGCTTGGCCCATCAAATCAAACTGTTTAACATAAATAATTTCAAATAAATAAAATAACAATGAGACAAGCCCAATTGGGCTAAATAAAATAACAATGAGATAGGCCCAAATGGGCTTAGTCTCCCAGCCAAAATGTGACAGGCTGGGTCATCCTACGACGTCTCCATCCATATACTTGTGTAGTTTGTGGTATGGATATGATGTCCCCACCAACTCTCCCGGGGTTAGAAAAACTCGACCCCGTCGAGTGTAGCACTGACCGACTCTGATAGTACTCCCAAAGATCTGGATCAAGCTGCTGTAAAGTATCTCTAGTAATCCAAGTGCAATCTAAGACAAATCGACCCACCCAGTGAACTAGAAACCGTTGAACCTCACCATTCCTGTTAAAAACAACTTGTTCATCCAAAATAGCATCAATATTATCCTATTGTGCTGATGTCAAGGTGAAAGGAATAGAGGTTTCAATAAGATCATCAGGTGGGTTAAGTGGTATCTCAAATGGATAAGTTGGAATAGGAAATGGCTTATGGTATGCAACTAGATCTTCAATATTAAATGTAGAGCTAATGCCAAAATTATATGGTAAATCAAGAACATAAGCATTTGGACCAACCCGTTGTAGCACTTTGAAAGGCCCGGCACTACGTGCATGCAATTTTCGATTAGCTCCCGAAGAAAACTACTCGGGTCTACTTCGTACCATAACATAGTCTCCCACATTAAACTCATTATGTCGTCTGTGTAAATCAGCTTGAAGTTTATATTGTGCATTACTTTCTTGAATCTGTTTAATGATCTCAATATGCAAATCCTGAATTCTACGTGCAAAAGACTCGGCTGACTTAGACACTTTAGCATGAAAGGACATGGGCAGAAGGTTTAAAGGTTTCCTAGGCTTGTAACCATGAACAACTTCAAAGGGACTCATACCAATTAACCTATTGATAGAGCTACTATAGGCAAATTGGGCCGTAGGAAGAATCAAATCTCAATTCCTATTATGATCACTCACTAGACACCTTAAAAGGTTGCCCAAACTCCTGTTAACTACCTCAGTTTGACCATCAGTTTAGGGGTGGTAAGCAGTAGAAAACTTCAATTTGGTTCCCACCATATGCCAAAGGGTTTTCCAAAAATAACTTGTAAATCTAACATCCCTATCTAAGACTATAGTTTGGGGAAGACCATACAACTTGACAATCTCGTTAAAATAGAGTTTTGCAACTCAAAGTATCTGTGGTCTTAGTACAAGGAATAAAATAGGCCATTTTAGAGAAACGGTCAACAGCCACAAAAACAGAATTATGTTTCTTTGCAGTACGTGGAAGCCCACCACAAAATCCATGCTTACATCTTGCCAAGGGCAAGTGGGAACGGGCAATGGGGTGTAAAGACTAGTATTTTGTTTTCTATGCTTAGCTAGTTGGTAAGTTCGACATTGACCTACCAATTTAGCTACATCTCTTTTCAAACTAGACCAGAAAAACTGACGTTCCACCTCTTCGATGGTTTTATTCCTTCCAAAAAGTCCTAAAAGTCTCCTATATTAAAAATTCATGCATGAATGTTTTCGGGATACAAAGCTTATTATCCTGAAATAAGTATCCATCTTAGAGGTGATAACCATTTATAACACGATGATTCTCATTCTTCAATGTTAAGTATATTTCTCCAAATTCTAAGTAAGATTCATACTCCTCTTTGAATCTCTCAAATCCTGTGACTTCAACACTCGTTACAGATAACTGCGTTAGCTGAAGACTCAAAGCATCTGCAGCTTTGTTCTCTATTCTAGATTTATGTTTCAAAACAAATGAATATGCTTGCAAATATTCAACCCAATGACCATGCTTGTGATTGAGCTTCTTTTGGGACTTAAGATAGCAGAGGGCCTCATGGTCGGAGTAAAGAACAAACTCCTGTGGTAACAAGTAATGGCGCCAATAACGTAAGGCCTGAACCACCGTATAAAACCTCTTATCATAAGTTGAGTACTTTTGTTTTGTCTCATTTTCTCACTAAAGTAGGCTACAGGGTGACGTTCCTAACTAAGTACTCCATCTATACCGACTCCCAAAGCATCACGTTCTACTTTAAACACTTTAAAAAAATCAGGTAGCCGCTTTACTGGGGCCTCCATCGTCTTCTTCTTAACCTCCTTAAATGCTCTATTAGCTCCCTTACTCCACTTAAACTCACCTTGTTTCAAACAATCTATAATAGGCGACATGATGGTGCTAAATCCCTTAATGAAACGACGATAAAAAGTCGTGAGCCCAAGAAAACTACGAACCTCATGAATAGTTTTAGGTTTCGGCCAATTTATTATCACTTGGACTTTCTGGGGTCAGCAAAGACTCCTTTCCATGACACTATAAACCCTAAAAAGACCACTTGATCTGTAAAGAAGGAACACTTTTTGACATTTGCAAACAAACTTGAATAAGATGATCAAAATGCTCTTCCTTAGTTTTGCTATAAATAAGAATATCATCAAAGTATACCACCAAGAACTTTCCCATAAATGGCCAAAGCACTTGTGTCATTACTCTCATAAAAGTGCTTGGTGCATTGAAAAGACCAAAAGGCATGACTAACCATCCTTAGTCTTAAATGTTGTTTTCCACTCATCTCTCGGACGGATCCTAATCTGATGATACCCACTCCTTAAGTCAATCTTAGAGAAGACCTGGGCTCTTGCCATCATATCTAGCATGTCATCCAATCGAGGAATTGGAAAACGATACTTGATTATAATCCTATTAATGGCTTGACTGTCTATACACATTCTCCATAATCCATCTTTCTTAGGTGTTAACAGTAAAGGTACTGCACAAGGGCTTAAACTCTCTCGTATAAGTGAGTTTGGAAAATCCTATAGTGAGGCAAGTTTGGTAATCCCTTTTGTAACAACTCACATACTTGCCTTTACAATTCAGCATGTTCACTCTGGTTCATCCTATAGTGAGGCAAGTTTGGTAATGTGGCCCTAGGGACAAAATCCATGGCATGTTGAAAATCACACATAAGGGGTAAAGTATCAGGTAGTTCAGAAAGGAAAACATCTAGAAATTCTTTCAACACTTCTCTTACCTCTTCAGGTGGCTCCTCTAAAAAGTCTTCTACAATCTCCTTAGCCACTACAACAAAAACAACAGACTCCTCACAAATCTTCTTATCAAACTCCTTAGGGCTTATTATGTAAAGTCCTTTCACTTTATTCTTCTTCTGATTATTATCATTAGACCTTGGAGGTAATCCAATAAGTTGGATTTTTTTACCTTGAAAAGTAAATAAACAAGAATTTGATCGTTCAAAGATTGTAACGTCCAAATCATATAACCATGGCCTACCCAAAATGACGTGCCCTACATCCATGGGAATGACATCACACCAAATTTCATCATGATAGTCAAAAATCTTAATGGGAAAAAGGCATCTCTCTTTAACCGCTATTATTAACCCAATATACACAATAGGGTTTGGGGTGTGGAATAGACTTTAAGCTTAAACGAGATACACTACCCAAGGAAACTGCATTGATACAACTACCACTGTCTATGATGATCTTATACCCTTTATCTCCACATTTAATGTAAATGTAAAAAATAACAGTCCTTCTCCAATCCCCAGTTCCTTTAGATTGTGTTAAAGCACATCTAACCACACCTAACCTGATTGTCTTGATTTGAGTGGATATAGACCTAACACATCCTAGCAAGTTAGACTCATCATCCTCATTTAGATATTGAAAATCATCGAGGGTTCATATACCTTATCATCATAATTATCTTCTTCACCCATATCCTCTTGCCTCTTGATGAACAAAGTCTTATTAGAACAGCTAGATGAAATATGACCAAAACCCTGACACTTAAAACACTGAATTCTTGAAGTTTTAGGTATTTCATGGAAAATACCCTTACCCTTGTCTTCTCTAGGTATCTATGAAATTAAAGGATTGGGTTTACAAGGTGGGACACCCAATATGGAGTTATTACAACCAGATTGGGATCTAAAAGGAGTACTACGAATGTCTTGACATCTCGTCCACTAGTTTTTTGTGACCAAGTCATAATTTTGTACTAGGATATAAGCATTATCAAAAGTGGACACACCTCTAAGCACAACCTCTCTTTTAAGGTCATCATTTAAGCCTTTTCGAAATCTACTTAGGGTCATCACTTCATCCTCCCTAACTGCACACCTCATCCTATACTCATCAAATTATGCCACATATTCATTGGCAGACTTGCCTCAAGTTATTCCACCAGTCCAAAAGATTTTCTCTATAAGAACGAGACAAATACTTTTCTTCTAACTTAGTCTTCATTTCAACCCAATTATTGATAGGAGGTCGACCTCCCCTATCCAAAGACTCTTCTACACTTTCCCAATAGAGTTGAGTGGTCCCATTAAGTTTCATGTTTGCAAATCTTACCTTTTTATTCTCAGATAAATTATGTCAGTCAAAGAATTGATCCATATCATGAATCCATCTATCAAAGATCCATAGGTCAAGTTAACCCTCAAAAGTTGGGCTTCTACCTTGATATGCCTCATGACTTGCTCGTCAAGGTCATCGAGATGACCTTGATTGTGATTGTGTTGACGGTTCCTAGGATGAGCTGGTCTTTGATGGTAATCATTGGAACACTTATTATCATTAGAGTCAACAAAGTCATTGTGACCCTGGTGTTGGTTATGGCAGCAATTCCTACGAGGAACTAATCTTTGAGGATTCCTATGGTTGTCATTAAAATGTTCACTCTCACTGGACTGTCTTATTTGCAAAGTTTCTATGGACTCCATCCTCCTAGAAATGTTGTTAATTTGATTGGACATGTTGCTCATTTCCGTTCGCATAAGTTGTAATTATTCTTAAATATCTCTAAGAACATTACTAGAGTTTGGATCTACGGTAGCTATGACTTCTAGATTATATACTAGACGACAACTACATAAATGCATGCAAAAACTAATCCTGAGACTGAGATCACAAATAACACTAGCAAGTAAAACACAAAATAAAATTATAGCTAATAAATAAAATAAAATAATAAAAAATATAATTTTTTTTAAATAATATTTTTTTTTTAATCTTGGAAACTAAGTAATGACAGATTAAATCAGGAAAATGCGCAAGTAAGCAATGTAAGTCCTCTAAATGCACACAAGTAATCCAAACATAATGTTTCAGTCTTCCCACTAATTTAACCAAGCTCCACAATTAATTAAGAGGATCAGATCTTCAATGCTAAATAAGCTCAAAATTAAGGTAATTCAATGTAAAGGTGGGCTATATAATTTAGTTATGGACAAACACAAAAAATAATATTAATGTTAAATCTTGGTTAACAAGTGTAAAAGCATACCAAGAATGATGATTTTCAATGGTTAAAAATTCTGACCATATGATGTGGCAGTGAAGGATTACGTGGCAGCTAACATGGCAGGCTATGATGGTGAGGCAGATGTGGCAGGATCGCCGACATGGCTGGATCTGCTGACGTGGCAGACGACGTGGCAAGAATTACTGATGTGGCTAGGTTAATTATTTTACCAGCTTCTGTTTCAATCTTCCCTACCTCACTTCTTGTTACTGGCGGCGCGGCCTGACTGCTAAAGGCGAGGACCACTGCAATCTGTTGGGGGTGGTGGTTGCCGCTGGTCGGTTCTACTACACTGTCTGTTGCTAAAGGTGGCTGGCGATGGTACTGTGGACGGTGCCGGCTCAAGCTTAATCATTGGCGCCGAAGAGGACGACACTGGCAAAGGCGCTACCTTTGCTGGGAGGAACCACTAGTCGGTACCGGCAGTGATAGGTTTGTGGTTGGTTGTGGCTGATGGTTTTGTGCCTCTGGTTTGGCTGCTGAAGCCGCAGGTCTACTGTGGTTCTGTGGAGGCGCCATTGAAGATGATTTGATGTAATCTGTTGGTGGCGTGGGGAGGGGCCTTCTATAGGAGAATCTGTCGTCGTGGGTCTTGGTGTGACCATAGTTGAGGCAGAGTTTCCAATCGACGTTGATGCACATAATTTTGATGATGAACAATGATTTTTTTTTTTAATCAGAATAGTAGGTGTTTTTTTTGTTTGAACTGTAATGATTTTTTTTTTTTGGTTTAGATCAAACCAGATCTAGGGTTTAGCATAAACATTATGGGTCATTTAATTGTAATAACAATTAAAACCCTAGCTTTGATACCAAATTTGATGCGAGACAATAAATAATAAGAATTAAAGTAAGAAAAGAAAGAAGCTAAAGAAAAGAAAAAAGGAAATTGGAGATATGCAGAAGCTGCAATATTTTCATTAATCATAAAAAACTGTCTCACAAAATGACAGAGAAACATATAAATAGTAAATCTTAAAACATCTCGCTATTGGACTAGGCCCATCAAATCAAACTATTTAACATAAATAATTTCAAATAAATATAATAACAATGTGACAGGCTCAATTGGGCTAAATAAAATAACAATGAGATAGGCCCAAATGGGCTTAGTCTCCCAACCAAAGTGTGATAGGCTGGGCCATCCTCCGTCGTCTCCGTCCATATACTCGTGTAGTTTGTGATATGGGTCTGGTGTCCCCACTAGCCGAGTCCAATAGCGAGATGTTTTAGGGTTTACTATTTATATGTTTCTGTCATTTTGTGAGATAGTTTTTGATGATTTATGATAATATTGCAGACTTTGCATACCTCCAATCCCCTTTCTTCTCTTCTTTAGCTTTATTCTTTCTCTAAAGCTTCTTTCTTTTCTTACTTTACTTATTATTTATTGTCTCGAATCAAATTTAGTATCAGAGCATGGCTTTTAATTGTTCTTACAATTAAACAATCCATATGTTTATGTTTAACCCTAGATTGATCTAAAAAAAAACATTGTTCATCGACATTGTTCATCATCAACATCAGCGATCTTCGGCAACGGCACCCCGCCATCAGCCAATCACAGCGGCAGACCCACCACCGAGAAGACCTGCACATCAGTCCCACAGAGCGATCGTCCATTCTACATC
This sequence comes from Populus tomentosa, assembly GCA_018804465.1. Classification (NCBI taxonomy): domain Eukaryota; kingdom Viridiplantae; phylum Streptophyta; class Magnoliopsida; order Malpighiales; family Salicaceae; genus Populus; species Populus tomentosa. The sequence continues at coordinate 13,055 of JAAWWB010001183.1, read as the reverse complement.
AACGTTGATCACAGCCAATGATCACAACCTAGACACAAGTACACGCCAATTTACTGCCTTCAACAACCCGCAGCGCCGCAACCACAGTAGCTCTTTATCTTCAGTTCCAAATCAGTGTTACAAACCACCAGTAGCACCAGCTGCAACGCCACCATCCATAGTGCCCTCGCCTTCAACAGCGACAACGGATCAATAAGCCCCTGTCTAGCAGCGACACCATCGCCCCTTCCCTCACACCGTCGGGCCCAAGCAAAATCACGAAGCCCTGCTTCGTGTGCCATCGCTGACAATAGCGGAAACAATTTACAGGAGCTAGGGAAGCAAAAAAACAGAAGCTAGTAAAATAATTAACCTAGCCACGTCAGAGCCTCTGTGTCATCGGCCACGACATCATTTATTGCCATGTCGTCTGCCAAGTCGTAAGTTTCTGTCATGTCAGCGTATCCCACCACGTCATTTGTCTTGCGAACATATCTTGTCATATTTGCTGCCACGTAATCCTTCACTGCCACATCATACGATCAGAATTTTTAACCATTGAAAATCATCATTCCTGGTATACTTTTACACTTGTTAACCAATATTTAGCATTAATATTATTCTTTGTGCTTGCCTATAACTAAATTACATAGCCCACTTTTAAATTGAATTATTTTAATTTTGAGTCATTGAAGATCTGATCCTTTTCATTAATTGTGAAGCTTGGTTAAATTAGTGGGAAACTGAAACAATGTGTTTGGATTCCTTGTATGCATTTAGAGGACTTACATTACTTGCTTGCGCATTTTCCTAGTTAAATATGTCATTACTTAGTTTTCAAGATAATAATAATTAAAAAAAATTATTTAAAATAAATAAATAAATTTTTTTATTTTTTTATTAGCTATAATTTTATTTTGCGTTTTTACTTGCAAGTGTTATTTGTGATCTCAGTCTCAGGATTAGTTTTTGCATGCATTTACATAGTGGTCGTCTAGTACATAATTTTGAAGTCATAGCTACCATAGACCCGAACTCTAGTAATGTTTTTAGAGATATTCAAGAACAATTACAACTTATGCGAACGGAAATGAGCAACATGTCCAATCAAATGAACAACCTTTCTGGGAGGATGGAGTCCATATAAACTTTGCAAGTAAAATAGTCTAGTGAGAGTAAGCATTCTAATGACAACTATAGGAATCCTCAAAGACCAGTTCCTCGTAGGAACCTCCACCATAACCAACACTAGGGTCACAATGACCTTGTTGATCCTAATGATAGTGAGTGTTCCAATAATTACCGTCAAAGACCAGCTCATCCTAAGAACTGTCAATACAATCGCAATCAAAGTCATCACGATTACGATGACCCTGATGAGCGAGTCATAAGGCATATCAAGGTAGAAACCCCAACTTTTGAGGGTCAACTTGACCAGTGGATCTTTGATAGATGGATTCGTGACATGGATCAATTCTTTGACTTATATTAATTTATCTAAGAATAGGAGGGTAAGATTTGCAAAGATGAAACTTAGTGGAACCGCTCAACTCTATTGGGAAAGTGTAGAAGAGTCTTTGGATAAGGGAGGTTGACCCCCATCACTAATTAGGTTGAAATAAAGACTAAGTTGGAAGAAAAGTATTTGCCTCGTTTTTATAGAGGAAACTTTTGAAATATGTGGCACAATTTGATGAGCATAGGATGAGGTGTGCAGTTAGGAAAGATGAAGCGATGATCCTAAATAGATTTTGAAAAGGCTTAAATGATGATATTAGAAGAAAGGTTGTGCTTAGATGTGTGTCCACCCTTGATACTGTTTATACCCTAGTACAAAATTATGACTTAATCACAAAAAACTAGTGGGAACATTTATATGTTTTGATGCAACATGTTATTTGCCAACATTTAGATGTGTTTTGTTTGGGACATAGACGGGTTCCATATCTATCACTATTTATCCATAACTCAATCAGGGACATAATGGCACATTTGGAACCTTAACCATAATTTCAAGTAATCATCATGCTCAAGAATTTTTATTGAAAACTGTTTTTGGGTTATGCATTTTAAGATGATACCAGCATTGGCAAAGAGAGAACAAAGAAAAACATTGGAGAAAGGGGGAAGAAGATCTGAAAACAACAAAACCAAACTTATGTACCTGAAAAAGAAGGAATATAATGACCAGAAAAAACCCAATAGCCATTGAAGTGCTATAATAAAAGGGAACCCAACTGCTGACAATTGATGCCAGCAATAGAAAAACAAATCCAGCTGCTAGACACATGAGGCGCCATTGCTGTAAATCTGCGGAAACGACAACTAATCAGAATCAGTAAAGGAAATTTCAATACAGTGAAAAAACGAACATGACAGGGAACAAGGGGAACCAAACCTTCATCAACAGCGATTGAGACAGATCCAGAAGTATCACCAACGAACTTTACATCAACATATCTCTCCTCATAAGGAGACATGGCAGTTCTCCACAGCCCCTTCTGAACAGCCATCCAATTATCCTTTTCACACTGGCATAAACCAAGGGAAGCATTCCTGCGAGAGCTCCATGGATGAGACATAAAATTTTCACTCTGTAATAGGAAGAATATCAAACTGAGAAAGAAGAGAGAAAGTAAAAGAGTCAAGAAATTCACTTACCGGTGAAAGCAAACCTGAATTTTGCTATGCAATCTCTCCGGTATTACTGCAGATGGAGCCAAAGTAACTCGAAATGAACTAGCATAACTACTGAGTTTCCATCTCGAGTGACCAGAAACTTTAACTCGTTCACAAAAGAAAACATCACGGCTAAACACATGCCCATGCAAGCGAGACGGGGTGACATCCAGAGCTGGATTCTCAGGATCAAGAACTGTAATTCTAGAAAGCATTGTTAAGTATGATCATTCAAAGGCCAAAAAAAAATCACTTAAAGTACAATAGAAGGTTAGAGACTTCAAAACAAGTGTTTTTTTTATTTTTATTTTTTTTGAGAATTCAAAGAAAATGCTTTCAGTCACATGAAGAAAAAATTAAATTAGCCAAACAGCACAAGGCAAGCTAGAACTACCAATAAAGACCCAAAAGAAAACCACCCAGATAAGAGTTTTCTTCCAAAGTTTATGATACCCCCTTAAACCTTCCAAAACTCAAATGGCATAAGAAAAGGACACCTATTCAGCCACAATACAGCAACATTTCTTTATCGAACGAAATATTTTTACGTTCATCATCTGATTTAAATATCAAATCCACTAAATAATAATACCAAGCGTGCCTGCCTGTAGTGATTTCTAACAAAACCCCATAAATAAAAATTGATATCTTATAAGACCTCATAAATAATCCAATTAATTCTTCTTCACTATACTACAAATATCACAGCGTAAAATAAATAAATAAATAAAAACATTAAATCCCATTAAATAATATACTGTACGGATTTGAAATGCCAGCAGCCTCATCTCCAAAAGCTTGAAAAAAAAAAAGGACCCGACAGCGACATGCAGTTTAATTTCCAAATATCACAACAGATCGTGATAATCAATCAGGAAGCGAGCAAAACAAAGTAAGTACGAAGGTTGATTACCTTTGAGAGTGGCACGTGAGAGGAGCACAGAGGAGGCAAATATCAAAGAGTAAAGAAGGGTAAGAGAAGGAGAAGAGGAGCCCATTGCTGCTGCTGCTGCTCTTTCTCACTATTATTATTATTATTATTATTATTATTATCTATTAATTAAGGAAATTTATATTTAAAAAACAAATAGAAGAAGCGAAAGGCAGTGAAAGCCCGTTTCAAATCAGTAACGACTCCTTTTTAAATTATTCTCATACGCCGTGTTTTGTGTTTTCGTTGTTTGCGTGTAAGCATCGTTTCTAAGCTTTAATACTGGTTTGTTTTTATATTTTAAAAATATTTTAAAAAAATTAATTTTTTTATTTTTTATTAATTTTTAATTAATATTTTTAAATTATTTTAATATATTGGTATTAAAAATAATTTTTTAAAATTAAAAAAATCATTGACATATATTTTAACACGAAAAATTATTTAAAAAGTAATTACAACAACACTGCCAAATAAACTTTTAGATGCTTTGAACTTCTACTTTATATTTGTAGGTTCATTATCTAGATTTATTTTCAGTGCTATGCTATAATCCAGTAAAAATAAAATTCAATATAAAAAATATATTAAAATAAAAAATTCAAGAACTAAGTTATGAATTTAATTGATAATTTAAATAATAAAAAAACGAGATTTAAGTTTATCTAAATTATTAAATATTAAAAGATAAAATTATATATAAAAAAAAAAAACTCTGGTATGTGAACTCTTAGACTCCATAAACATGAATATAAAATTAAAATAATTTCATGATAAGAAAAATTCACTATACATTTACAAGGAAACATCCATGGATTCTACTTCTCTTTGTAATTGTGATGGAAAATTACCTGGTTGGTTTTTTTATTTTTCACTTTGTAATTAAGATTTTGAATATTATACTTTATAACGTGAGTTTTGAAATGTGATAAAAAAATTCAATTTACATTTATTTTTTTAAAATAAGATTTTAAATTCAAGCATTGTAAGTAAAATAAATTATTATTGAGAGAGGTTTATTTTCTAGTAAGTTAAGTTAGTTTAACCAGATTAATTAAAGTCTAGTAAATTTATAAATACCGGGGTTTAGATAAAAAAAATTAACATAAAAAAAATCAATAAAAACATTTATTTAATTATGAAATTATATTTGAAATAATAATTAAAAAGCTATAAAGCTTAAAAATAATAAAATATCACTAAAAAAACTTGAAAAAAAACATCAAAAAAGAAAAAGAAAGAAAGAGAGCAGTCCTTCTCGCCCATCTTTCCCGCCGTGAACCACGATCTCTACAATGTCTCCCCATTTCTTCCATTTTATGCACAATAACCTTTCTCCTTCCTATCGTAAAACCAACATTGTCACCTTCATCCTCGAATGTCAAATCACCAAAAATACATGGTCATCCAATCGAACAAGGAAGCAGCTCTCTCATCTTGATAGTCTCTTTCATCTTAAGAATCTTTTCTAACCAGAAACCCAGAAAATTAATAGCAACTAGACTGAAGCACCGGTTGCCGATGAGATTACCTGTACTCTTAACATATCATTCACAGGTCCAACACATTCTAATCGAGTCCTTTTTCAGCTATCACCCTCTAAAACCCATTTACTCCTCGTCTTTTCACAGAGAAGTTTGCAAACTCGGTATACATGTATAAGAGACCCAGCCTCTACTTATGGGTGGAATTAAGGTGGGGCAAGCAGGCCGGCCCCTTAAAACATTTTAATTTTTTTTTATTTGGTAATTAAGTGTGAGGAGGTGTAATGTTTTTTCTTTCAAAGAGGTGGGCACTTCTTATAGAAAATATATTTGTTATCTTTTGACTTTATTCTTGATTTTATGGTATTTACGTGAAAAGAAAAAAATCATAGTTATTAAATCCAGACCGGCTCGGCGAATCGATTCAGTTGACTTGGGACTTGGACCAGTTCGGGTTTGTTAAAAGACCAACTGGTGCAACAACCCGGCAAACCCCGATCGACTTGGTGGGTTGACCCATGACACGAGCGAGACCCGGTTTTTTTCCCTTTTCAAATGTGGTTTCTGTCCTTCAACCTCCCTTGTTATTTCATCATATTCTCTACAATGAGTTGTTGTTAGCAGCAGAAAAGAGAAAAGAAGAGTGAGGGATGCTGTCGTTGGAGGTTAGTCGAAAGAGAGGCTGGTCGGGTTAGTCTCCTGTGTCAGTGGGGCGGCGGCTCTGGTTTGGCCAAGAGACAGAGGCAGTTGGAAAAAAAAAAAAGGAAAGGCTCTCTAGTTTTGGCCAAAAAACCAGGGGGATGACTGAGAGAGGGATGAGGGAAGTTGTGGCTGGGGTCTTCATCCCATATTGCTTGACGGAATGCCTTCTAGAACGAGAGTGAAGAAAAAAGGGAAGAAAATGTCTTTTATCTTCCAATTTTTGATAGTCAGTCGCGCATGGCAGCTGTTTTGGCCAAGCAAAAAGGGAAGCTTTGGCTGGTTTTGGGAGAGGCTAGTTTTGGGAGAGAAAATCTAAAGGCAGGGGGAGCGGCGACTTGTTATTTTATTTGGCAGAGAAAGGGAAAAGTTTAGATTTTGTGTGTCTTTCCTTCAAAAGTTTTAGTTGATCAAGAAATATATTAAATTGTAATGTGGGGCATTCCCCGTAGTTTTTGGAGCCATTTGGTTGGGAATATATGGAAACATGCTTTACTAGAAAGAGAAGGTAAATTACAAAGTTGTGGGAATATTAATTTTCTTAGGTATTGAAGTTGTTGTCAACAGTTGACAAAAGAAAGAAAAAGAAGTGAATTTCTAGGTTCATTCGAGTTAACCCGGGTTGACCCAGAAAACCCAAGACCTAACCCCTTAGCCGGGTTTAATAACTATGAAAAAAATATAAAGTCATCAATGTACTTTGCTATCTTCTCTCCTTGCAGGCCTAATATAAACCCATGTAGCCTTAATATAAAAGGTTAAAAACAGAAATTAAAATACAAATCGCAAACGGAATTTCCCTGCGAAAAGATTGAAGCAAAGCCACCAATTAATTTATCTTTCATCAAACAAGGTTTTTTTATAATTCTATCATTTTTGCTCTTTTATTTTTCTCAGATCTGCTAGTTCTACCAATTGTTTTTTGAATTCTTGTTATAGTGATTTTTTTTTCTAATTAATTAGATATATTTTATTGGTTTGTTTTGATTATGCTTGAATTTTTTTTATGTTTTGTTTTTAGTTGAGCCACCAAAATTATCATTTTTTTCTCATGATATATTAGGGGTAAGTATTTTTTGTTCGGTTTGGTTTTTATAAAAAAAAAAGTAACCAAACCGGTTTTAAAAAAAATTGAAACCGAATCGGAACCGATTTAAACCAACCCGTTTCGGTTTGGTTCGGTTATATTAGAACAAAAATTAGTTCAAATCGGTTTTTTTGGTTTGACTCGGTTTTTTTGGTTTTGCTCGGTTTTTTCTCGGTTTGGTTAAGTTTTTCCGGTTTGGCTCGGTTTTTTCTGGTTTAGCTCAGTTTTCGGTGTGGGTTTGGTTTGGTTTGGTTTTTTTTGGTTTCAGGCTTATAAAACCGAAACCAAACCGAACTGGTTGGGTTTTTTTAAAAATTTTAATCGATTTATTCCGTTTTTTTTCACAGTTCAGTTCTTTCAATTATTTTTTTCTAGTTTTCTCGGTTTAATCCATTTTTTGGTTTTTTTCTCACCTCTACAATATATGTTTTGATTTTAGGTTGAACCATTAACAAAATAAGAAGAGGGCATGATGAACGTCCAAAATATGTATAAAAAAAACTAAGGTAATTTTCTTGAAATGATGGAACTTTTAGTATCATACAATGAACAAATAGGTGCTCTTGTTTTGGGTAATGCTCCACAAAATTGTTCATTTTGTACCTTACCGAGGCGGTGTTTATAATCCTGATCCGGTCAATCTAATAATTTACTAATTTAGGGTTGAGCTGCGTCGATTAAAAAAAAAAAATTTGGAATCATGTATTTTTAGTAAAACAAAAAAGGAAAGTTGTGTGGAGGTTTATTTAATTTAAATTTTGGGTAAATAATTAAAATATAATTTAATTAAAAAATATTAAGATGATTTTTTAAAAAAATATTAAAACAACAATATATTAAATTGACTTGGATCAAATTAGATCATAATATTATAATACTTAATATAAAAATAAATCGAAACAAATTTTGAAGTTTAATTCTCAATCAATTCAAAGTTAAAGAATGAAATTAAAAAATAAAATTAATTCTAAAAAATTAACAAAAAACAACTCAACTCAACTTAAATTAACTTGTAAAATCCACAACTTGAAACATAAGACTCGTATAACCTCGTAGAAAGCAAACTAAAATAAATAATGAAACTTAATTTCTAATCAACTCAATGATAAATGATGAAGTTGAAAAAAAAATACTAATAAAAAAGAAAAAAAACCAGAGTCGCTGGATTAACACGTAACACAGATCATGAGACTAAAAGAATTTCATAAAAATAAATTTTAATAAATTATAAATTTTAATTTTTAATAAATTAAATATTAAAAAAATATATTTAAAAAAAACACCATGTATTTTAATTTTTGTTAATAATGATATGGTGGATAATGATAATTAGGAGTATTGATCGATAGCCTATATTAAAAAACCAGGTTAACTAGATTAACCCGTAACATGGATTATAAAACTAAAATAACGATGTAAAAAAACAAGTCATAATAAATTATAAATCATAATTTTTAATAAACTAAATATAAAACAATATAGACTTAAAAAAAAAACATGTCTTTTATTTTTTATTAATAATAATGATGAGAAAGAGTGTCTACCGATAAGTCATATCCAAGATTTTTTTGAACTCATTTACTAGTTATGATGGTTTTGATGTTCCATGGATCATCACGCCATGTAGCATTATCTATTAAATCTGTCGTGCATGGTGGCATGTTGTCTCACTAAACACGATTTATTTTTATATTTTAAAAAATAATTATTTTTTTTAATTTAAATTAATATTTTTTTGGGTATTTTCAAATCATTTTGATGCGCTGATATAAAAAATAATTTTTAAAAAATAAAAATATTATTTTGATGTATTTTTAAATAAAAAACACTTTAAAAAATAATCACAATCACACTCCCAAATAAGACTAATTATTAATGTTAATGAATGGGTAAACTATATAGTTATGATATTTTAAAATATGATAATAATTTTTTTTAAAGTTTTTTTATTTAAAAATATATTAAAATAATATTTTTTAATTTTAAAAATTATTTTTTATACTAAAACATCAAAATAATCTGAAAATATTTTAAAAAAATTAATTTAAAATAATAAAAAAAATAAGAAAAAATTTATTTATTTTTAAATATTTTTAAAAGATAAAAAGAAACGAACAATAGTCACTTCAATTGTTTTCATTAAGGATGGACGGTAATATAAATTCATAACAATAAGAATTGGTGCCATGCTTAGGATATTGTTGTTTCAGCTCGAGATTAAATATTTCTTATAAGATTTTTTTAATATATCATATACATTCAATGAAATAAATTTTCTTCTCGCTACATATTAGATGAAAAAGAAAATTAACGCAAAAAAGAAGAAGAAGAAGCATTGTCAATGTATTTTCTAGGATTAAAATAAGTTTTAATTGTGAATTGATAATTTGATACATATATTTAATAAAAAATAATAATCATAGGTACTAATAAATATTAAAAAGAGTTATTAATGCTACCAAGTATGTCTTGAGATGTAGGGATGCTTTCAAAACATTATTATTTTATTATATGAAAATAATTATTTTTTTAATAAAAAAATAATAATTTAAATTTCATTGAAAGCAAATAATTTTCTAATATGATTCCTTCTTTTCTTATTTATATTTTAAAAAACTTGTATGATTTCAAATATAGGTAAAATTTTATATCTCTAATTAAAACCTTTTTTTATCTTATTAACATGGTTTTTTTTTTTTTCATTTTTACTAGAATATTTACTTTTTAGAAAACATCTTATTATAATCACAAAGGTAAATTTTTAATTAAAAATAATAACAATATGATAATTTTGATGCAAATATAGTAAAAAGTATAAAAATGATACACTACTCAAGCATTACTATGGAAAACTTTTTGATAATGTCATTAAACATGGTCTGACATGGTGGGTCAACTTGAAGACCCCCGAACATGTCCCTTTTCATGGATCATGTTAATATCAAATTGAATAGGAGATACCTCACTATAATCCGATCAACTTAGAGGGTCTAAACATGATTTGGTTGTCCCAATCAAAATTTTGTTTAACTTTATTTTAAAAAAGTGACATTGTTATAACTTTTTTATTTAAATATTAAGAGATAATGTTTTAGATTGACATAGGTCAATCCTAATTTACCTGTCAAAACCACCATCTAAGTCATGAACTTGATTGAGTTTAATAATTTTATTTTTTAAAATATATTTTTATTAAATTATATTAATAAAAATAGACGTGCAAGAAAGTTATCTAATAAAATTGAAGTAGCAATAAAAAAAGAGTGTTTGCTAAAAATATAATCTTATTCGAAAACAAAATAAAAATTAAGCAATATTTAACAAAGTAATGCCCCAATTATATTTTTAAGTAATTTATTTTAGTGAATTATAATTAAAACCGAGGGAAAATAGAAAAAATAAAGGAAAAAAAAGATCAAATGCTTGGGCTTGGGTGAGCCAATGCAACTACCCCATAAAAAAAGGTAGGTGCGTAAGATTATAAGGCCATGCTTATGCATCTTTCCATCCTTCTTTGTTTTAATGATGGATGATGCATTATCTATTTTATTATTATTTTTTTAAAAAAAAAACTAGTTTTATTTCAGCCATCTGAGGCGGCTGGAAAATCATGAACTGCGTTCTAAAAACTAGAAAACTTGCTTCAACATTTTTTCCACCTGAAAAGGCCAAAAAAAAAAAAACTTTATAATCCTCAAAACAACCTTTAATCAATCAAAAATCTAAAAATAATTCTTAATAAATAAACAAATTCAAGCTCAAGTCTTATTTTCCTAGCAAGATGAGGGGTCAATAAAACCTAAATAAAATTACACTCACCAAATGAATCTTATTATATCGAGATCATATTTTTGGCTGCCAAAAAATGGACAACCAAGAACTTTCTTTCTCATACTCTATTTTCCAGCAAATCCCTCTTCTTTCTCAAATTCAAAAAATAAAATAAAAAAAATAAAGTTTGGATCAAAATATAAAATTTTTAAAGTAAAATGTCCAAAAAAAAAAAACCTTTGGGGCTAACATTTTTAAATCAGCCCTCGCTTATATTAAAAATAAAATAAAAAAGAGGTTGCTTTTTTTTTTTTATTGTTAAATTTGGTCTTCTTAATCTCAATTTATTTTAAGCAATATAATTGAATTATATTTTGGCAAATAAAATATCAATTTGATGTCGGGATATTTTTTTGACACCTTGAGAACTTTATAGCATGCTAATCTAAATAAATTATTTGATCCAATTCCTAGTCAACAAAGAAAAAATTCCAAATAAAAAAATAGGAGATTGAAATAGAAAATACTTTAAAGACAAAAAAAAATAGAAAAGCATTATTGAAATCCATAATATTATCTCTCTTAGTTTATATTGAAATACTGAGTAAAATTTATGTTTTTGTTTTAATTCTAGCCTTCAAAGGAAGTTATGTTATAGCATTTAAAATTATTAAATCAATATTCTTTTTGAAAATTTTAATATTTTAATTAAATCACTCCAAAATCATTCGTTCAAATATCACCCTTGCCATTTTTTATTTTTCTTACAAATCAATTTGAAATTGTTTGTTTATTGATGTTGTTTTTGAACTTTACAAGAGAGATTTTTTTTTTCTTTATTCATGAAAAATATATTGAAGTAAATGAGTAATATTTCACCGAGTAATTTTACAAAATTTTAATTGATTTTTTATATTATTTCTAGATTCTCTGTATAGACTTGTATCTATATTTTAATGCATTTACACTATGTTTCCTTAGTCCTATACAATATTCTAAAGGTATTAAGGGTTAAAGACTATATGAATATGATCTTCTACATCAACAAAATATATAGAACTATATATTCTTAAGGTTCATATACAATTATATCTATCTCACTTGCTTTTGATTTTTTTTTCAATCATTATTTAAATGAGAAGTTTCCCTGTAAATTATTTCTCATAAACAAATCCAGAAATTAAAGAATATGAAGTATTTTACCTCTTATCCACTGAAAGATAAAGCCAATAAAGATAGGAACAACCCTTTCTCATTTTTCTTTTGCATTTTAATTAGAATAATTTAAGTAATTAAAAGTATTTTGCATGATGGATCTAGAATTTACAACCCTAGATATCATAAACATGATACAGAGTACAAGACATAATCTATAGCAAAAAAACTAATGGGTCATGAAATGTATTCAGAGTTAGAAGCCTAAATGCAAATTATATATATTTGAAGTTGGGCTTGCAATGTGATTCAATGCTCTTTTGGTATAGGTGAACTTTTAAGAAACCTAGTTGACCCAACTATCTTACAATATACTAAAATCTAAAACAAGCTTGGGGTATTCATATAGCTCAATAAGATAACATACCTAGATAGATGGATAAACCTATCAAAAGGCACAAGTCCAAACAAGAAAGCCACAACCTTAAACTACTTTACTCATTTTTTGTATTGTTGGTACTTCAAATTAAATGCCTCTGCATCCTTATGTCATAACTATATTAATAAAACGACATTATGAATACTTATATGTAGTGGATGACCTATATGACGATATTTTTTTCAATCAATATTGAACCACTAGTTTTTAGGAATTGTTACCTTAAATGTTTGCTATTAAATCATGTAATACATATATTTTCCATTCTACACTTATCTTTATACAAGTTAGCATGGTTTATGACTATATAAACATCTATGAACCACCAAGTAAAGATGTTTTTATTTTCAGATTTATCAGTGCATATTGTTATCATCTTTTTAATTATATATTTGCAAACATATACATCACGTAATCTATAAGACTTCATTTCTTTTATATTTGTGTTAACTCGAGCATTAGAAGGTCTTTTGAACCCAACATGAGAATTGTTTTTTAAGTGTTTATGATTTTCAAGTCTAGAAGTTTAAATTCAATAGCTCAACCCATTTATCAACCTTGAAATGTGCTTAATCTTCTGGGAATTTTCCTAAACCTTATCATTGGTATTATATATGAGTAATTTGAAAAAAAATAATTTCATTTTCCTTTATTTTAACATATCTTTCATTTCTTTTCATGACTAGCAACTCAAAAACTTCGAGACATGAGATGGTCATATACCTTCCCACCACAAATACTCCACCAACAAATGAGAATGCTTATAGAGTTTATTTTGTCTATACAAAATAAATTAAAGGCATTACCTCTTTCACGGTAGATGGCTTCTCC
>JAAWWB010001182.1:0-24972 GCA_018804465.1 Populus tomentosa | reverse complement strand
TCTGTGTGCAAGTTGTTGTTTGAATCTTGTGTGTTGTATTTTGCTGGTGCAAGCACTTCATTGGTGAGATGCTCAACTAGCTCCTGACTTGTCTGCAAGAGCCAGAGCTTGTGTCTCTCCATAATGGGTAGTTTGTTTGGTTAAGTTTGCAGGGTAATAAAGTTGCCAACATGAGAGACAACGAAGTCATTGTGAAGTATGTGATTTGTGTTTGATATGTGTGTGCTCACTCAAGTTCTGATACCAAGAGAAGATCTGAACAGGGGAACACAGTAGACGAAGAATATGAATTTACTGCATTACTATCAAGAATACAACATGAGCCTCTAATACTAATTTGTATAGGATACTATTTCTATATATAGAGTAGTAATTAGCTAGTGCACTTTTCATACACTTATTTCTTACTATGAATACAATATTCCTTATTTATATATATTGATTTGTTTATGATATGAGGTAGTTGTAGTTTCCTTCTATGAGAGGTGTGCCATAGTTGTAGTTTCCTTGTTTGAGAAGTAGCCTTTGGTTGAGGTAGCCATAACTATGATTTCCATGTATGGTTAATTACCATTCTGAATAGTAGCCGTTGGAGGTGTTAATTTAGAATGGTTGGTGACGAGAGTGAGGATCCTGTGGTGCTACTGCTGTTGTCTCCTGCTGCTGCTGCAATTGCTGGCAAGGGTGAGTATCCTGTATTGCTGCTGCTGCTGCTATCTCCTGCTGCTGGTGCAGAGTTGTTTTGTTGTTGTTAATACATTACGTGTAAGAAATTAAGTTTCAATCAAAGTCAAGCTTTTCTTTAAAGTTTGAATTTGATTAATAATGAAATTCGAAAGCGAATGACTATTTTTATCTTGAAGATTAGAATAGAATGAAAAAAGCACATTATAGTTAGTTTTTGTACAAGCTCACAAATCAAACTTTTCATTGAAATAAATCTTTGATATTTTAATTTTACCTTTTAAACCCTGTAAAATTAAATCAAAAGTCACTATACCAAAATTAAGTTATGGCACTTAATACCGCATTTCTTCTGGATACCCTCAAGTTTCTCCATGAATAGAGGTTGGGATACCTAGCAGTTTAGAAAATGAAATGGCTTCCATCCCCACATTTGGCATTGCTGTCCTAAAATAATTGACAGTGGTCAGACAAGCCTCGTGGCAAATGACTGAGAAGAAGGCCTGAGAATTTTAAATGGCAGTCTGAAGTGGCAAGGGCTCTATCAATTCTACTCATTGAGGTGCCATGAAATCGTGTGTATCGGTGGCCACTGACTGGGAATAATCTAAAAGGTTAGAGCTTGAGATGAAACGTTTGAAATATGTAGACCCAATTGCATTCAAAAACCCACTACTCCTTTCATATTGATGCAAAGTTTCATTAAAGTCCCCAACAATGAACATAGGTGTTGCAAATGTAGCTTGTAAGATAAGGAGATCATCCCACAATTTACACCTCTCATGTATTGTGGTGGGGGTGTTTTTTCTTACTCTCTGACTCCCATGTTTCTTTCTCTATTTGTGAGTTCCTACACAACACTCTGACTAGTGGTATTCTCTTATTTCTCAATGTTTTTCCCCCCAATCCATAATCTTGACTTGATTGGTCTCGAGTGTCAAATCTTCCCTTACTTCAATGGGAATTGGAGGTAACACTCAGGAAGGATCCACTTCCGCCTTTCGTAATAGTGATACATGGAACACATTGTGAATCTTCTCTAGGTGCGCCGGTAGCTTCAAGCGATCAGCAACCGACCTTATCCTAGCTATCACCTTAAATGGGCCAATTTGCCTCGGAGCAAGCTTTCCTTCAATTCAAAACCAAATGAGGCCCCTACATGGTACCACCTATAAGAATACTTTATAATATGTATTTTCATAATCCTCTTTTATTTTAACAAGAATGAGAGCTATTTAGAAGTTTCCAAAACAAACTAGTCATTTTTAGTCATTGTAGCTTCATTGACAGTTAAAACGATCAACCAATTCAGATTGGTCAAGCCGATCGGTTGATCGATTCCTATAGATTCTCAGATGTTCATCACGGATGAACAAGTGTAAGCCAGTTCACTTGGTATTACCAAGTGCTCAACTGGTTCAACTTAAATACCAGATTTTAACAGTTTGAACCTCCTGAATCTTGAACCAATACTAACCTTTTATATATATATATATATATATATATATATATATAACACAAAGTTAAGTGTTTGAGTTCATTTTAATTTTGTTATTATGCTAAAATATAAATATTTACATAATTACTAAAATGATCAATTAATTCCTAAATTCTCAAATATTCTTCACTTGTTTTGGTGGCTAGGTTTCAGAGAAGAACAAGACTATTTTCTTCCCTACACTTTCACTCCATTTTTTTCTTTTCTCTAACTTAAGTTTTTCTTCAAGGGTTACTAAGGTTTCTTACCCACTCTTTTTTTTCTCTCTCTCAAATTTTTATTTGGAGGCTAGAGTTTTTTTTACACCTCCTCCTTTTCCTTACATTGCCTTTCTATTTATAAGCAATGGGGAAAGTTCTAGAATTTTTATAGGTGAAACAATCATATCCTTTGATTTCTTTTGGTCGATTTTGACCCTTCATCATTGTCGCACGTGTGCGGCGTTGCAATGATCGTTTACCCTAAAAAAATTATATGTGTAGTCTATCTAGAAAAATATGAAGAGACAAGGAGTTCTTGTCTCTTATCGAGAAAATATAAACTGGGAGTCATCACCTAATATTCTGGTCACTAGGAACCCTAAGTGGTCTTAGAGATCGGGTATGGAGACTAGTTGCGTAAAAGGAAGGTATTAGCACCCCAACTACGTCCTACCTAAGGTAAACTGTATTGTTTTATTTGTCTGATCAAAATCTAAGGCTTTGTTGCGTTTTCTAGTTGTTGGTCCTATCTGTCTAAGATTTAAGAAAAGCCCTTCTCTGTAAGGAAGTTCTTATCTTAATGGGATAAAACCTAATTGTTCTATGTTGTAAAAAAAAAATACCTTTTTCAATAACGAGAATATGTTTTATGTATAAATTCATAATCCCTGATACTAAAAAAAACACAAAATAAAATTTTTGTTGTTTTTGAAATTTTGACCAATTTTCTCCTGACATTAATAAATTGGTTATTAAAGCAAAAATGAATGATAAAACATTATTTTTTGGTGTGTGAAAAAAACACAATATGATTTTTTTTTTTGCTTTAAGACACTTGGCCGTATGCACAAAAAACTTTTTTTTTAATTTTTTTTTGTATTTTTGGAAGTTTTGATGAAAACCGGTTATTTTAACAATGGATTCGTATTTTTACAACGTAAAATACAGATCGATATTAACTAAAATGGATAAAATAAAAACTACAGAAAATCACTAATGTTTTTTTTGTTCGAATGGGCCAGCACCGGCCTAACAAAAAGGAAATGGGAAAGCACTGGCCCAAAAATTTATAATTAGCTGGTTACTGTGCACAACACAGTAACCAACTAATTATTTTCATTTGATGCAAAACGTGAATTGCTCACGTGCTGAATGCAAATGAAAGCAAAGGGAGAGGGAGCAGAGAAGGGGAAGAAGGAAGAAGAGAGAGGCGGGGAAACTGACCTGCAGTAGTTACTGTGGAGGCTCACGGTGGCCTCGCTGGTGGCCTCGCTGGTGGCCTCGCTGGTGGCGGTGGTTCCAAGCGGCACTACTGTTAGTGGCGGTGGATGATTTCTTCCCCCTTATGGCGGTGTTTTCTCTCTGTTGTTTCTTTTTTATTCTTCTCCTATTCTTCCTTTCTTTCTTCCTCTTCGGGTCTTTTTTTTTCTTTGAGTGCTTTCCACCTCTCTTTTCTCTTCTTTCTCTTCTCTTCTCTGCCCTCTCTCTTCTGTTCTTGCTGCGTTTTTTTTTTGCTCCCCCCTGTTTTTATAGGGGAAAAATAGGGGAGAGAGATCGGGGCAGTGCAGCTTGTTGCCACCCCTCCACTACCCTTCCAACACGTGGAAAGTTTTTGGGCAAGTGGGGCTCCTTGGTCGGCGTCTTTTTAATGCTTTTTAAAGGGAGAAGTAGGTGAAAACAGGGAGAAGAAAAAATCTTCTTCTTCCTCTGCTTCGCGTGTCCAAGGGAAGAAGAAAACTCACAGTGCCGTTCAAAACGACACCGTTTCGGTCCCTTTTTTTACTTTTTTTTCGTGAACAATGCATGAAACAGCACCGTTTTGGACAAAACCTGTCGCTTCATTTAAAAGGAAAAGACAACAAAAACATGTTCGAGTTCACATTGGTCCTCAATTTGTGATTTGTTCAATCAAGTACTCAATTTCAATTTTGATTTTAAAAATCAATGCAATTGCATCCCTGCTGAAAATCAAACAGCAGCCTTGAAGTTGACCATCTTTTTCACTTTGGTCCTTGGTCTTGAATTTATTCAATTTGACCCTCAATTGATCAATAAACTTGTAATTTCTTCAATTTTTCCCTTGATCCAATTTTAATTGCAGCTTCTCTATTTACGTGCGTTTTTCATTTTGGTTCTTGGTTTCAGATTTCTTGAATTAAGTCCCTAATTGACCATCAAACTTCTATGTTTACGCAATTAAGCCCTTGATTTGACCAAATTAAGTCTAAAAAATTATAATTTGACCCTATAACTTTAATTTCTTCCAATTAAGGCCCAAATTAACTCCAAAATCATTTTTTCTTGCAATCAAAACCTCGTAAATTCAATTAAACCTTCAATAAAATTTAATTGAGTCAATAAACCTCTGATTTTGGACTTTTCTTCCTCAAATTGAATTTTCTTTGTCAACAGAGCTATCATCAGTCAACACAATATTGTCAAATTTTAATTTTTGACCTTTTTATGAGCATTCTAATATCCTTTTTTTCACTATTATATTTTTTGATAATATATTTTTCATTTTATTATTTTTTCTAAGAGAGAAAAAATGCGAATTGGGGAATAACTCAAAAATGGGTTATGTGAATCATTATTGTATATTTGGTACAACATGCTCGTGTTTTATAAAGCTCACACCAAATCTTAGTCATAAAGAGTGGGGAGGAGAGAGAGATAAAAGAAGAAGAAAATGGGGCTAAAAAACTTCACTGCCATTTTTCAAAATCACATGACCCCGTTTCCTTTTAAAGGGTAGCCAAAAAGTTCCCATACACACTCTTTAGCGAGCTTCTTCTTTGCCAAAAAAAAAAAACTAAAAATATTTGTTAGCATGCATTTTGGGCCTTAATAACCAGTTTATTAAAACAATGAGAACTACACCTATATTTCAAAAATACCAAAAAAAATATTTTGTTTTCTTTTAGTATCTAGGATTACGAACTTTTACATAAGACGTATTCTTGACATTAAATAAAAAGATAGTTTTTTTTTATATTTTATATATATATATATATATTTACATTAAAATGGTTAGGTTTTTACCTGATAAGATAAGGATCTCCTTACTGAGAAAGACTTTTCTTAAACCTTAGAATGACCAACAATTAGAAAACATAACAATATGTTAGTTATATCAAACAATGAAACAATACAAATTACCTTAGGTAAGGCATATTAGGGGTGCTAAGACCAATTAGGGTTCCTAGTGACCAAAATACTAGGTGATGACTCTCATTCCCTCTTTCCACTAATAAAGGACAAGAATTCCTTATCTTTCCCATTTCCCAATCTAAGAGGATGTTAGTCCTGATGTCACACACGTGCGACAACCATCAGCTCTTGTGAGCCACCAGGAATCTCTATTGTGTATAAAAACCAACCACATAACTCAGGAAGCTCCGACTAGTACTAGAAACTTCAAAACAACCACTTACCCTCTCCCATGGTGATAGTAGCTCCTATAACTAGTAGAGAGAAGAACTAAATAGGAAGAGGAATTACAATATAAATAGAACAAAGTAGAAATTTCAACTTAGCTGATCTTCTTTCTCTCGTAGCCATGAGCCTCACCATTGGGGTTAGTAGGAAGAGGAAGGACTGATCTACCATGTCGAGGTCCTCACGTGATCTCAGGTCTCATCAGCATGACATGCCAATAATGACAGTTCTCTTCCAGGGTGTGCAATAGACACAACCTACTTGCAACAGATTCCAAACATCTCCAGCCACTCCTGAAGGTGAAATATTAATGTTAGGATTGAAATTTGTTAATGTTGTTTGGTTGTATGAACATAATTTTGAGGTGATGAGAACGTTGTTTGATTTGGAGTTTTGTTATAAATATAATATGATATAAGTATCATGTGAAAATAATAAATGAGCATTATTGAATGTAATTGATTGATTATAAAATAATTGACAAGCCTAAATTGTGATTTTGAAGATATGATAGACAATGTTGTATATTTTTTTATAAAAAGAAACATTGATTAGAAATTGTTTGTTAATTGGTTATGTGCATATAAGAAATAAAAACATGCAAAATATTTGAGATATTTGTATTTGGAAGTTAGTTGGATGAATATTATAAGATGGTTGAATATAACCATCTTATAATATTATTCAAAAAAACAAAAAGTTCCAAATATTTTCAAAAAAACTTTTCAAAACATTTGTGACTTTCTCGTGTTTTTTCTATCAATTTTGATTAGTATTAGTTTGTTTTTTTATATTATAAAAATACAAATCTAGTACTAAAATATATAGTATTCTCTGAAATGTTGTGTATATATATATATTTGGAAAAGAAAAAAAAAATGCTTTGTTTTCATGCATATGATTAAGTCTCTCAAAATATAAAAAAATATTTCATAATGTATTTTCATGCAAAATAAAATAAAATGTGTTAGCATACATTTTGATCTTTAATAACCAGTTTACTAAAACCATGAGTACTAGATCTATATTTCAAAAATACCATAAAAAATATTTTGTTTTCTTTTAGCATCTGAGATTACAAACTTTTATATATAGACATTACAACGGTTAGGTTTTCACCAATATTAAAAATATAGTTCTTTTATATATAGACATTAGAATGGTTAGGTTTTTACCCGATAAAATTAGGATCTCCTTACTAAGGTGATAAGGTGATTTTTTCTTAAACCTTAGAGAGACTGACAATTAGAAAACACAACAATACTCTAGTTATGTCAAACAATCAAACAATGCATCTTACCTTAGGTAAGTAGTATTAGGGGTGTTAATACATTTTATTTACGCAACCAGTCTTCGTGCCCAATCTTTGAGACTAGTTAGGGTTTTTAGTGACCAAAATACAAAATGGCGACTCTCATTCCCTCTTTCCACTAATAAAGGATAAGAATTCCTTATCTTGTCAATTTCCCTATACTACATGCCAATATGGAATTTCAGGAGGACGTTCGTCGTGATACTGCATCATGCACAACAATTGAGAAGGGGATGGTTTGATTTTGGTCTCGACTTGAGTTGTTTTTGTTGTGATATTCAGGATCGATGTTGCTGATCATTATTAGTGTCGCATAAGCCTCGCACGACGTCGACTTGAGTGTGCTGGTCTTTGTCAGAGATTCACGGGTAAGGGACTGGTTGTGGCTAAGAAAGGTATTAGCACCCCTAGTGCTTCGTATCTGAGCTAAGCTACTTCGTGGTTTTGTAACAACTTCAAAAAAATTCAATCAATAAATTCGTTTAACTCCCACATAAAGGGTAAATGGAGCAATTTTTTTTGGTTAAGTTCACCGAAATTTCTAAAGAAATTTCGACAGAGTCTCCTCCATATTGGGAGATCCCAAGTTTTTGACAAATTACACTGCACACAATTATGATCACATCCCACCCATAATGACATCCATAATTGGTACATTCAACCATTTAATTCATTTAAGAATATACTCAGGACAAATCTTCATTCTCAATCTCCATCTCATATCACATGCAAAAGTTAGTAATTAAGATGACTGTCTAAGCACTAAAATTTCATATATAAGCACAACACAATTTAGCATTCTGAACATAAGCTATTACACTATAATTTTTGCAAGTATAGATTAATACATGAATATTCCTAAAACAAAATAATATAAGGAGTATATTATTCTATTCAAGTTACATGTTTACTGCATAACAAAATTACATGAAAAATCCCTAAGTTCCTAACTTATACAAAAGGGATAAGGAACCTAAATTTTACTCCTGACGTGAATGGGAGGGACCTGCAAAACATAAATTTTCCATATCATTAAAAATAACTAAAATACAAACAAATCATGAAAGGAAATTTATATAGCACATCTACCTACTTAAATCATATGCAATTTCAATACACCACCACCAACCCCTTTTGAGGATTATCCAATTTATTTCCTTTAACTACTTCTCCCCACATTAGAAAGACTACTACTGACACTAATGACCTCTATTAGTGTCTTTAGTTACCAATCCTGGGGTCAACTAATCAGATTCATGAAAATGCCGACACTAACATGACCATTGGTGTCATTAACTATTTTTGGACTGAAATAGTTAATCAATGTTCTATGCTACCCTGGGAGGTCCTCGAGTAGGCCGATGTCAAGGATTCTTGACATCATTAGCTTTTACCTCGAAAAGCTAATCAAGTCTATAAGTTTTGTTGATATCGACGTCACCCGCCAATATCATTAACTATTCTGAACCCGAATAGTTAATCGAGTTTATAAATTTTTCCAATATCGACGTCACTCGCCAATATCATTAACTATTTTGAACCCGAATAGTTAATCAAGTTTCATATTTCTCGTCCCATGAACCGGTAATGCCGATGTTACCCAGCTTGGCTAACATCATTAGCCTCCCATATCAGGGACATGTTAATCAAATTCGAGAAACAACCATTACCAAAATTCATTGTTACTATTCATTTCCTCCAAAAGAACCCATAATTTAAATTTAGTCCTTCGTTTCTATTTTCCCATCATTTAACCTTTCCTTTCCCCCTTTTCTTTTCTTCATCAATAAGCACCAAATTTTTATAGTTCAATAGTTAGTTAAAATAATTATTAACTATAGGAGATATAGGTATCGAATACCTACCTGCTATAGAAGCTTGACTTGCGTTTCTCTGTTGTTGTTGTACTCCTCCTGCGGTTCTTCCTAAAACCATAAACACCCATCATTATTCCATATTAGTCCACATATCATAACACAACAACAACAATGGCAATAATATTCATTTCTCTTTTATCAATTTTTTTTTTCTCACTTACACTCCTCATTATTATCCTTTAACATTTTTAGCTCATTAGTAGTCCAAGTGGACATCATGAATTCAATTTTGATCACAATTTATTCTCTTTCTTTTTAAAGATCAAGACACACTTTACGAAGGGCAAAAAAACAAATTCTACCCTTAATATGACTAAATTTTGCCATTTTATCGACTTGGCCGAAGCAGCCAACAAAGGTGGCAGCTTGACCTCTCCTCAGATTTTTATTTCTATCTGGAGTTCCAGGACTCCATATTAGAAGGCGTTAGACTCTTTGGAAAGCTAACACTCCTAACTACAACTTCTATGATGGACCCTCCCTAGATTCTATCATTTTCAGGTCCAAATTCCCCTAGGATCCAGGGCAACGAACCTGCCCTGTTTTGTCAATGGAGAAGGTATCTATAATTTTTATCTCCAATCCTACTTCCCTATCAAATACAGCCATGTTTTCACCTTATGCATGGTAACCTAGAATGTAGGTTCCTCTTCCTTACAAGTTACAATTTGTAAATACACTACATCAACACATCTAATTAATTAATAGGGGAGTCATACGTTCTCCTCTATTTTTTCTTCCCATCCAGTGGCCGATCCTTAAATATGTTCCTTCTCTCTTTATATATATACATCAATCACCACATTTCCTTATTGTTCACCTCCTTAAAACTATTTCTATTTTGCAATAAGGAAAACAACGCAAACAATCAAAATTTCCCTTCTTTCTTTATAACCCCATGGCCGACCACTATTTCCCCTTAGTCTTTGATGTTGTTGAAATCTTCTTTGCATAATTTCATCCTTTTTAGGCTACCTATGTTGCTTAACTCATTTAGTTGCAATCAATTCCACATTTCCCCAAATTTACTCAAGGACCCTAATCTTTGAAACTTCAAATTAATGCACAATTCTTGCATGAATTTAATTTGGCTTTCCCTTGGTTTAGAACTTCATACCTAGAGGAAATTTATGTTTGATTTCTGGTTTGATCAAAGTTTCCTAACCCCTTTCTCCTCTACAAGCAGTCGGCCTCCCTCTCCCTCTTCTTTTAGCAATTCTGTCACTTTTCTTCTTGCAAATCTCCTGCCCAAGTTTGTCTTCCCATGTAGTAATTCTAAGGTTTGTGTGGGTATAGAAATTTCGGTGTTTTCTCTTAGGCTTGGTGAAGAAAAATTTCAAAAATTTCCCTCCCTTTTCTTTTTGTTACTTCCCCAGTTATAGATGAGAGAATAAATGGGTATTTATAGTCCCATCTCTTTTTAATTCCATTTTGGCCTCATCTTTCTCCCTTTTTCTTATTTTAATCCCATTTTTTTTGTATTATAAGAAAATTTTTGAATTATTATAAACTTCCCCCTTTTTTTGTATACTTTAGTCTCAAGCTTCATAGGTTTGATGTAATTTAAAGGTTTTGAAAGTTGTCTTGTCAATGACTTCTTAGAAAGAGAAGAAAATTTCTTCTTAGCAAGGAGATCCTTATTTTATCATGTAAAGAAAATCTAATTACTCTAGCATCAATAAAAACAAAACAAACTTTTCTATTCAATATCAAGTGTACGTCTTACATATAAGATCGTAATCCTGGATACCAAAAGAAAACAAAATATTTTTTTGGTTTTTTTTAAATATAAACCAAATTCTCAAAGCTTTAATAAACTGATTATTAAATGCAAAAATACATGCAAAAATATATTCTTAAATTTTCATATGAAATATGATATGATTTTCTTTGTATTTTTAAGACACTTGTCCATATGAAAATCAAAACATTTAATTATTTTTCTTTTTTAATTCTTTTTAGTTTCTTCTTAAAAAAACATGCAAAAAAAAAAAAAAATGATAACAAACACACCCACTCAAACACTCTTTTTTACCATGTTTAAGCAGTCATCGATTACATGTTTACAGATCAATCAAAATTCAAAATAACTCAAACAACACATTAAGCAATTTTAAATTTACAAAATGAACCCCCCAAAATTCAGGAACAGTGCCGGGAAGCCCTCTGGAATTCCAGAAATAGTAGCGGTGTGTTGCTTCACGCGCCCCCGCCACCAGCGATGCATGGGTTCACACGTTGTCTCTGGTGAAGGGTGAATTAGGAACGTCTTCTTCTTCTTTGTCTTTCTATGCCGACAATGACTTGTAAAATACCCTAAAACACAACAAGCAGTAGAGTAAAACTTTCAGCAGTAGAGTAAAACTTTCTTTCCTTTTCAGATATGTTTCACCACATATCTTTTTTTTGTTCACATCTTCTACTCCTTTGCTTTTGGTAGTTGGCGGCACGAAGGAGGAACGACCAAAAGAGGGGCATCACTATTGGGGAAAGGGACAACAATGGATATGTGGGCGTTTGGAGGTTGGTGTCAGCTGGGAGGCTTCAATGGAGGCTGGTCTATGCTGATGAGGGAAGTTCTATTGTGGTTGACGATGAGGGAAGAGACGGGGATCTATAGGCTACTAGATCTTTGGTGAGGAAGACATTGCTACGGTTGATTAGGGAGACCGTGGGTCTGTTTGTGGCCACTAAAGCTACGGTGGAGATGGGAGTGGTTGTTTGGTTGGTTTTGGGTTGGTTAGGAGAGAACGGGGAAGATGGAGATGAGATGCAGACAGTGGGAAGAAATGGCTAAGAGAGAGATCTGGTAAGGGGTTATCTTAGCTAAGAGTGAAGGCTCCTTTGGGTGTAGGGGAAGAAGGCCAAAAATCCAAAGGGAGGGGAGGGGGGCAGCAACTCCTCTTGGTTGTGAGAGAAAATTTGGGTTTAGGGTTTTATTTTTGTGGTTGCCTAAAATTTTCTGTTTCAAAATTGCCTCCCTACTTTTGTGTGTGTTGGAGACTCCTATTTATAGGCAAAAATATTGCTAAGTCCCCAAACTTGGTCCCTCAACTTCTTTCCTTTTTTTTTTTTTGTAAATTTGATTTTTCTTATTTTTTTGAAAACAAGGAATATCTACGTCGATTGAACAAGGAAAATCAATGATTTTAAAAAAGACGCATTAAAAGTTGAACGCGTTCAAAAGACCTTTGATAATTTAAATTCTTTTTTAGACGACGTTGAAAATGTTAAAAACAATGCAAATATATCAAGAGCATATATTTTTTTGAGTTTTTGTTGTTTTTGCTATTTTTGGATTTTTTTGAAAACTTATAAAAAAGATGGGTCAAAAATTAGGTAGCAACAATTAGTGTATGTCATTGGTAGTTGGTATCAGTGGTCGGAGAGAGTAGTTGTTGTTGTTCTAGGATTCAAGCAACAATACACCTAAAAGGAAGGTGAATTAAGTATTCCACTAATAATAATAAATATTGAAATTAATTCAATTAAATACAATAAACCAACAATATAATTAAATTGCATAAAGTAAAGAGTGAAGGGATAGGAATTGTAAACTCAGTCTTGTGTATTTTGTTCTTTCACAAGTCCAAGTTGAAGATTACAATTATCACTTGATGAATCCACACCAAGATATTACACCACTTGAAGATATTTTCTTTTTTGACAGTTTGAACCTGCTAAATCTTGAATCAATACTAATCCTATATATGTATAGTGAAGTGTTTGAGTTCATTTTAATTGTGCTATTAAGCTAAAATATAAATATTTACATAATTACTAAAATGAACAATTAATTCTTAGATTCTCATTTGATCTTCATTTGCTTTGGTGGCTAGGTTAGAAGAAGAAGACTATTTTTTTTCTACACTTTCACTTCATTTTTTTCTCTCTCTATCTTAAGTTTTTCTTCAAAGGGTTGCCAGGGTTTCTTCCCCACCTTTTGTTTTCCCTCTAATTTTTCTATGGAGGCTAGAGGTTTTTTTTTACACCTCCCCACTTTTCTTACCTTGCCTTTCTATTTATAGCCAATGGGGTAGGTTCTAGAATCTGTATAGAATATTTAAAACAATACAGCCTCTCTCATCAGCGCTGTCTCTTTTCGTCACCGTCGAGTTACTACTGTCTTGCCCCACGTTGACTCAAGGAACCATAGCCGCTACTTCCACAGTACCATTAACCTGAGGTGTTCATTACCGGAATCATAACCCAAGGCAGGCCAGAAGCCCACTCACATAGTCCATGTGCATCTTCAGCGTGCTCGTTTTACATTCTTGCCTCTGACCTCTCAAAAAAAGAGTGAAGATGAGGTACGGGATATCCAGTGGAGCTGTCTCCATCATACTCCCGTTTTTCCTTTATGCGCTATGAAGTTAACATATAGTGTTGTAAGGTGTGTGGATCTTTTAAGTCCTCACCTGGTCACGGGTGTTCTTTCACTTGCTACGGATACTGAATAGGATGTCTCCATCATACTGCGATTTTTGCTTCAAACGCATATGGTCTTGAAAACTTGATTGCATGTCCTATGGTCATGTTAAGACCTTGCCTTGTTAATTAAGAATGCTCTTACCCAAGGTTAAAGTTCAAGAACGGTATGAGAAGGTGGAAAAAGATGTTGATAACTATTGGGGTCATAGGACTGTCAGGGAGTTTTTCCATACCATGCTTGGGCTTTGGATGTATGTTTCCTTGACATGAGATGATGGCTACCTTTATTCTCAAGCTTCATAGGTTTGATGTAATTTAAAGCTTTTGAAAGTTCTCTTGTAAATGACTTCTTAGAAAGAGAAGAAAATTTCTTTTTAGTAAAGAGATACTTATTTTATCATGTAAAGAAAACTAATGGGATAGATTTGCTTTAACCAATAAACATGCCAATTATTAGAAAAGCAAAACAATGCTTTAGTTATAATCAGACAAACAAACAATAAAACTTATATTATGTATAATGTACTAGGGATGATAATATTCACTTTATATAAAATTAATTTTTTTGTCCAAACTCTAAAAACTATTTAAGGTTTCAGTATTCAAAATATAAAATGGTGACTCCAAATATTTTTTATTAATAAAGGAAAATAAATCCATGTTCTTTCGCACTACACGAAAGTCTTGATTTAAAAAGATGATCACAATGATCCTACAACCGTGCTACATTCAACATGGTACTTTCCATGAGTTATCCTTCTTATTTTTCAATTCCTCTGCTACAAATAATGTGTTACCCTTTTAATATTCTTCAAAGTCAACATGTAATTCTACCAATTGATCTAACTATGAATGTGGTGGGCTCTAAATTAGCATACAAGATTAAACGTATGGGAATTTTGAACTTTACAAAGCATGTTTGGTGTCCAAGGGCATTATCAATAATAATAATAAAAAAAAGGATTTATTTTCAAGAGATATTTATTCAGGATTTATTTAAAATTGTGGTAATAGTAATAATTTAAAATATTTTTGCACTTAAAAATATATAAAAATTCTTAGTTTCTCAATAGATTTCATATTCATAAATTCTTAAGTTAACTTAGATTATATAATGGCGATAACTCTAAAAAAAAAAGACAGCTAAATTTATTTATAAAATGAGCATCGCATGATTACTATTAAAATGATATGATTAGCACCTGATGACAATGTTTTGAAATTGAATTCGACACTGCATCTACCTAGTACATATAAGTTGAAGGATTGGTACCTTGACCAATGAGCTGAAAATATCGTTAATTGATAATGAATGGCATACAGTCTTACCATATCAACAGCATGAAAATTGATAATCGATCCTTTTGGGATATGTCAATCCCAAATCTATTATTCCATTTCTTAATTAATTATCATAAAAACATTTATTAAATGGGTTATCCTCCAACTCTTTCCGTAAAAAGAAAGAGTTGTGAACCACCACATTTGATCATGGACAAAAGGTAATCAAATAGTTGCCTCCACTAGGACAAGTAAACGTGCTTGATTTATCATCATAAGCATAACTATAAGCTTCAGGACACTGCTTCTTGAAGATCGTCGAATATTGGTTAGGAGGACATTTGTCAGGTGTACTGTACTCTCCTGTGCAGCAGAACTGCGGATGGTTAAATGCCGAACACGCGCTCTTGCAGGCAATCACAGTCCCATCTGCCCCCTTCACCGCTAAACTAGGATCACAAACAGCATTCACGTTAGCTGCACAGCTTGTAGAAGGGCAGCCAGTAGAACCTCCTTGCGGGGTTACCGAAATTGGGATGTTAAAGCCATCAACAAGGCTTATATCGTAAAAATCTTTCCCACCATCACCTCTTAGAGTAAATTCTGCCAGGGATGCTGGTGGGATCGCACCGTCTCCGTTGCATTCTACGACGCCAGAGGCGCAGTCAGCTGTAGCACAAACAAACTTTCCCGAGGCATCTGTAGAGCATTGAGTTCTGGCCCACAAGCGGCCAGACCAATTGACAGGGACACTCAGCGAAGATGAAGCACCCGTTGCCAATGTGAAGCCAGTTGAAGATAAAGACGGACCGCGATCAGCCGTTAGAGTTCCTGGCCAGACTGTGTATGGACAGTTGTTTTTGAAGTCGAAAGTCACAGATTGAGCTCCTGCATTCGTGCAAGCTGCGCAAGATTTATTTTTGTTGATATCAATAATTAAATCTTGGTCGATTCAAAGAAAATATATATGCAAGCTGCGCAATATTGCATATGCAAATAGAAAATATATATGTAAGAGCAAGCAGAATAATCAAAGTGAATAATAGAGTTTTCCATGCAAGATTCTAATATATGTAATATTGTAAAACTACTTGCCATAGAGGAAGATGACGAGGGTGAAGGTAATTATTGCAATGGGCAAACGACTCTCCATTGCCGAGATGCGTCGAATTAACACTTCTTCAGTATCTTTTAAGAGATTTGAGGTAAGCAAGAAACACTCTATATTTTATTAAGATTGTGTTTGCCACTTAATAAATAGTGTTAAATTTGCAGACAAGTAAACAGCCAAACAGTGGAACACGTGAAAATCAAGAAGAGAGAAAAGAAAAAGAAAAGTCTGTCCCTGCCAAACCAAACAATCATCTGCCAGCCACACGTACTATTTTATTAAATTAAAGCTGTTAGGTGTATTTCGTGAAGTTTTGAATATGATTTATATTATTTTTTAATAATTTTTTAAATAAAAATTTTTTAAATTTAAAATTTATATAGGCTAATATTACTTAGTTATTAAAGTTTTAATATCATGTTAAAGAATTAATTTAACTTAAAAGTTTAATTTATCAAATTAGATCCAGATATAGTTTATATTATTTTTTAACACAAATAAACCACACACAAAAAAATACCCAATGAAATATACAAATGCCCTTGGTTTGAACCATAAGTGACTAACTAGATATCTCAATTAATGAGAAAGCAGACTAGTAAACAGCCAATTAGAGGAACGCCCTGCTTCACTCTAATGAAAGCAATTGGATGCAGGAATAGGGCCATACTCGCAATAAAATTGATTTACATCCGACATACGGACATAGTACTTTGTAAGTGTAAAAGCTATGTTTCTATGTCTATAAATATCGGTAGATCTTTTTATGAAAATATCTTATTAATAAATATCAAAATATTTAATATTATAATACAGAATATATATTTAATTGTGTTTAATAATTTTTTTATTTGAATAAATTTATATTTAACCTAAAGATTATCCGTGCCAATAAAAGGATGTCTACCGGATATAATTTATTTTTATTTTGTATTTTAAAATATTATGAAATGAGCACCACTTGTTTATAATTAATTAAATTAAATTAAATGAAAAAAATGTCTATAAAAAAAGAAATTAAAAAAAAACCAAATAAATATACTCCAGATATCCCGAGTTATTTTCAAAATTAGTGAAAAATCCTATAGGAATAAAAAAAAAATCAATGGAGCCTAATATCCAATTAAATAAATGTTAAAGGATGAAACTGAAATAAACATGAGCTTAAAAAAAAGGAAAAAACCAAGCAAACTCTGGAAAGCCTCCTAAACCTGAGTTAGTCTCTAAAACTTACAACTCATGAAATCCTAGACTTGAGCTTGATTAAGAATCACAATTCTCAACTAATCTAATGTTGAATAATGAAAACAGGAAAAAAAAATCAATTTAAAAAAATTGTAAAAGTGAAAAAACATAGAAATCAAAAGAATAAGGATTAAATCTGATAGAAAAAAAAACTTATGAAGGATGATATTGTAAAAAAAATCAAATTAAAAAATTATCTCAAACAAAAAATTAGCAATCAAAATAATAGGGATAAAATTTGAAAGATAAAAAAACTGAAAGGGGATTAAATTGTCAAAGAATTCCAATTTAATAAATTATTCCAAACAAAACAAACAATGATAAAAAAAAATATCACCAAATCCAAAGGAATAACAAATTGAAGGCGTGCTTTGAAATTTTGAAGGGGTACACATGAAAATCAATGAGAGAGGAAAGAAGAAGAGAAAGAAACGATTGTCTGCACAAAACCAAACAACCAGTTCACTTAGTCTTACCAAATGGTCGATTGGATCAACTTAAATACTAGATTTTGATAATTTGAACCTACCGAATCCAGAACCGATACTAATTATATATACATGTAGAGTTAAGTGTTTGAGTTCATTTTAATTGTGCCGTTAATCTAAGATATAAAGATTTACATAATCACTGAAATGAACAATTAATTCTTAGTCTTCACTCGTTTTGCATCTTGGACATCTTCATTGATTTTTTCATGACATCCTTCATTCTTGTTGATGTCAAAACTTATTTTTGGGCTATTCCCTAAAATTTTTTACCTTATTCCTTTTCAAAATAAAAATAAAATAATAAAAAATAATAGCAAGGAGACTAGCGACGTAGAAAAAGCTGGTTGAGGAAGGATTTTGAATATAGAAAATTAAAGGTTTTTGGTCAATTAAAGATTGCATTAACGAAATTTTCAACCAAGGACCATTTAAAAAAAAAGGCAATTAGAGACTTGATTGAAGAAATCCAAAACCAAGGACCAAACTGGAAAAGGTGCATAAATATAAAGGTTGAAATTGACTGAGTCAGGAACCAAATTGAAGAAATTGAAAGTTTGTTGATCAATCAAAGGTCATAATGCACAAATTCAAAACCAAGGATCAAAGTGAAAAGGCAACCAACTTCATGGCTGGCATTTGAATTTGACCAAGATGCAATTGAATTAATTTTTAAAATTAAAATTTGAATTGAGCACTTTGTTGTTGCCCAATCTTGGATCCATATTTTTGATAAAATGTTGAAAAAAATCCAAAAAATAATGAAAACAACAAAAATCCAAAAAAACCATATTTTTAATATATTTGCATCGTTTTTAGCATTTTTCAGCCTCGTCTCAACATAATTTTAATTTTCTAAGGTCTTTCGAACACGTTCGAGTTTTCACGCGTTATTTTTAAAATCATTGATTTTCCTTGTTGAGTTGACGTTGATATTGCTCATTTTCAAAAAATACAAAAAAATAAGAAAAATCAAAATTTACAAAAAATAAAGAAGCTGAGGGACCAATGTGTTATGGAGACCAAGCCACTTTGCCTATAAATAAAGGTCACAACACAGGGGGAGGCAATTTTCAAAAAAAGGGAGCCAAACACAAAAAACCCTAAAGATAAAAAAACCCTAAACCCATCTCTATCAAAACCAGTAGGCACCCCCTCTCTTTTGGAAAAAACCAGAGAAACAAAGCTAGACCCCTTCCATTTGAAAACAAAACTAGCGCCTCTTAGTCTCAACTCTCATTAGCTAAAGTTTGCCACCTCTCAGTCAACAGATCTACACCTCTCTCATCATCCTAGCACACAATAGAGTCGTTCCCCCATCTCAAACGACCCCCTTCATTATCAGCCACAACAACGCCGTCCTCATTGGAGATCAACAACCTATACCCGGCAGCCCCCGGGCAACACTCTATTCTTCACAACAAAGCAAGCCTAACAAATGACAACAACGAGAGCCCCATGGATAGATCTGTAGTGAAGCATATCTAAAAAAAGAGAGGAAGAGAATAGATCTGAAAGAAGAAGAAGAAAGAATCAGAAAGTTTGCTTATGTTTTTCTTGTTTTGCAGGTCACCGCTGGTGAGGAAAGGAAGAAGGGAGTAAGCTGTTCTAGATCCCATTGTTTTCTTGTTCTTCCTCACAGCAGCGCGTGAATCCAAGCACTGCTAGTGGCAATGGCGCGTTGATTAGTACTTAAAACTTTAGTGCATTCTCATTAAGGCTTTATATATCATATTGCACCTAATGTATCATTAAATTCCGTAACTTAAGCATGTTTTATAGTAACAAGTCTTATAATATAAGATAGCTTTAGTTTATGGTAAATACTCATTTTAAATGTAGGTTTATCCCACAACTCAAAGGATTGATTGATGTGATTAACTATTGAAAGTGAAGAGACAAAAAAAGGACTAAGCTTAGAGAAGAAATGTCGGTTCAATTCAAACTGGAATACCATTCGGTTATTGGATCATACCTAGAGTTGTAGAACTTGGATTTAGGTTTGGTTTATCTTGATGGAAAGCTAAGACATAGGCCTAAAACGTTCATGAAAAGTCCAAGATTCAAATCTTTCATTTTTAAGTTCAACTTTTAGCATTGACACAACTAAAAGATTGAAGTCTTCTCCCAAGTGCAGGAGTGTCGAAGTAATAAATAACCAGGCAAGACCGGGATTGAACCACAGGGAGGTTAACTATATAAATTATAAATAACAACAACAACAAGAACAACATTAATAAGTAAAAGAAGTTAAAGAGGACTTTAAGATGTTTGATTAATGTGAGGATTAAACAATGATAAAAACAAATGTCAAGGTTAGAGGATCCACTAATAGTATTTCAAACAAGTATAGTATAAACTCTTTTTATTACTCAACTAAAAACCACACATAAAGGAGGTTCCAATTGGATGATTTTTCATTAATAGCTCATTATAAATTGTTAACATGATCATATTAATTATCTTATTTAAGTAACACTAAACTTTTAAATATTGTTAGGAATTCATGATGCTAACTTATGTTAACAACAAATCAAGTTCCTTTCATAGCACATGTGTAGGTTATACCATACGGTTGGGCTATGAAAGTGCCAAGCATTTGTTGTACAAAGTGTTATACAACACAAATCTAAATTAACTATTAATAGCAAGTTGTTTAGGATATAAGCATTGAAGTCCATATTGAGTTTATATTATACTTATTCTTACACCATTAGTGTAACCTTTTCACCTTGACATAATAAACTTAGCTAAAAATAATCAAGAAGAGAAACATAAATAAACAAGATAAGAATATAAATAAGATGCAAGTTAACTAAGTAAAAGAAAGAAAATGAAAAGCATAAACAAGATATTAATGAAAGCAAAACTTAAGCATTACAAAAATATAAAGAGAGAGAGTAAGAGCAAGATCTTGATCTGAACAACCAAGATGCTTAAATGCGACAAATGCCTCCTTTTATAGACCAAAAATTAGAACTATTGATTTGATGACTAATTATTGAGTGGGTGGCCACATCTTGACTTGGTGATAATCTTTATCTTATTGTCTAAACAAAACAACATTGATAACGTCAGAATTTGAACAGACTTAACACATGAAAGTTCTAGGAAATTATCTCAATTTTCCAGAAAAAAAACAATTGAGGTCATTTGGACTTCTAGAACTCGAGATATGGAATGAAAACAGATTAGTGTCTTGGTTGTAGGATAGATTCGGACTTGTCCGTTGTTGCTATAATTTGAACTTGAAAACGGCCTTTTTGAATCTTGCACTCCTCATGAAAGTTTTAGGCATATGTCTTAGCTTTCCATCCATATAAAGCAGGCATAAATCCAAGATCTATAGCTCCAGATATGACCAAATGATCGAACAGTATTCCAGTTTGGACTGAACCACATTTCTTTTCTAACTTTGGCCCTCTCTTTGTCTTTTAAACTCCAGTAGTTAAACTTATAAATCAATCCTTTGATTTAAGTGATAGGCCTGCATTTAAGATGAATTTTTACCATAAATTAAAGGTATCTTATAGTATCAGACTTGTTATTATAAAACATGCTTTTGTTAAGGAGTTATTGATACTTCAAGTGCAAAATGATGATATAAAACCTTGATAAAAATGCACTTTTAAGTACTAATCACACCCCCCAACCAGCTTATTACCAGTGCCTAGTAATCAAAGCGTTAAAATAGAAAAACAATTTGCAATTTCCACAAAGCAAGGCATTCATCATTCAACTTTCATTAATTTATCCAAATAAACAAATTCTCATTAAATTTATATATATCTACTCAATATCTTTTAAATAAAATATTAATAAACCTTCCTTTTTATGAGCTTAATGTATGAAAACATAGATGATGGGGCTTTTATTGGAAGAAAACAATGTTCTGTTCTAATATTTAAGGTTGACTTTCTTGGGTTGAGATTATTATCTTTTTTTATCTTTTTTTAATACATATACATATAACTTAAAACACAATGCATCTTTAACCCATGTTACGAGCTTTTGACTAATGACTCCCGGACCAGTTGGTCTTAATGCATTAGGTGTTAAGACGCCTCTACGAGCTTAGTAACTTGGGTTGCAGATACTGATACGTAGATAGTGTAATGTTTGATTCCCTTAAGCTTTTCTTCTTAACCCATATAATAAGCGTTAGGCCAAAAGCACCCAAGTCAGTTGGCTTTAGGGTATTATATGTTAAAACACCCTTTCAGGCTTAATTGCTTAGGTTAGGGAGGCTACGAAACCAAACTTATCTACTTTTTGTTATCATCAATATAATCAATTTTTTTTTTTTTGCAGATTATATACTATCCCTTTCCCTTAGTTGCTACCTTTAACAAAAGAACATAAATAATGTAATAATTCAATGTGCAACCCACAATCATATGTTAAAGTGTGTGTGTGAAAATGAAGGTTTAAGAATACTTGTTAAATAAGTATATGAGCATAATCAATTGATGATAATGGAGAGTTTATAAACCTAAATATTTTAAGAAGTATTCTGATAGACCTTATTAAGAATGTTTACTAAGATGCGTTTCAAGAGTCACTTTAATAAAAGAACTCATTTGCTCTACCATCCTACTAACAACAGTTTTGGAAATGTTTTATGAAATAGAAAACAAAATTAGTTTTTTTTAATATCAACCACTACCCTTCCCCCCCCCAACCAAAATGAGACATTGTCCTCAATGTCTTAAGGTAGAAAGATAGAGTATAGAAGACATTACCTGAAACAACGAACACTGACAATCCTGAAACACACTTAAATAAATATAAGAAATAAAAAAACAAAATAATATACTATTAATAAAACCAGAAGAAACAAGGTTTCACAAACGAAGG
The DNA here is from genome assembly GCA_018804465.1 of Populus tomentosa. NCBI lineage: Eukaryota > Viridiplantae > Streptophyta > Magnoliopsida > Malpighiales > Salicaceae > Populus > Populus tomentosa. The sequence goes on along the minus strand of JAAWWB010001182.1, from coordinate 2,550 downwards.
CTCAAATCCAATCTAAGCTTTTTACGGCTTTCCATAGTTGACCAATTTATGCGACTTATGGAGGGATCAATTACAGGGATGAATGATTGCAGTTGATTAATCAATTGTTTAGCAGTAGCAGTAGAGATTATGATTTGTCGTGCCGAAGATGTTAGGAATTTTTGTTCCACAACATGATCAAGAAAAGACAACAAATTATCATAAAAACCATTAACATTTAACAGACCTATGGGTTTATGGTGAATGTGCAGTTAGGCCCAAGAGGAAATATGAAAGATCTCTTCCAATGTTCCAAGACCTCCTAGTAAGGTAATGAAGGTATCAACATGGTTACACATTGTATTCATTCGATTAGCCATTGTGGAGACCTGTAGTTCCTCTCTAATTATTTTTTCAATGATGTCCCCTTTAACTAAAGCTTTGGGGACGACCCCCAAAACTTGATTACCTCCTAAAAATACAACTATTGACACACCCTCATTCACTAAATGAATATTTCTCTCAGTTAGTACCTGACCAAGATGATTTGCTGATTCTAAAAACTCCTTTTCTTTTCCAGGATTGGATCCACTGAAAACACAAATATTTCTTATGTGATGACTTGAGGAACCTGCAATTTCTACGCACTTCTATATTTGTTCAATGTATGGGTTGAGTAGAAATGAAGGGAAGGAAGAGAAGATTTTATAGATGAGAAATTAAAAATGCAATCATACCACCTATATATATACCAGCTGGAGTCTCATTCTCTCTCTCTCTCTCTCTCTATTGATTTTTATTTTATTTTGAAAAAGCATGTGTATGTACAGGTAGTTGTGATTGTGGCTCACATCTTCCCTTGGTTTTACATCCAAGAACGGCTTAAATGCCCTCTATGGGTCAAGGATAAGTTTCCCATCCAATTTTCTTAAAAACTAGCAAACAAAGTCTTTTTTAGTCAGAGTCCCAAGACTATGTCGAGCATGTTCTTTATGGAATTGTGGCTATAAATCATGAATTGCACAATGCACATCTCCACTAGGGTGCGTCTCAAGAGTCAATAGAAGATTATCTAAAGACCCCTTACTCAGGCCATCCTTAATGAATTGTATTTTATCTTCATGGTTTAAAGATACTATTCCTAAATAATGACATGTTGCATTACAAGTCCATCTTGCACATCTGTGATAGACTTTCAGTCGTTTTGCATGATATTTCTTTGCAAAAGTGCTTTTACCTGTTCCAAGCATGTATGAAATGAAAGAATTGGAGGACTCATCTGATAATCGGACCTTTACTTCAATCAGCCAGTGAATATCTTCAGGAATTCCATAATTCATCAACAACCTCAATCTTTCACACCTAGCACGGTAAATTTTTGCAATCGTATTTGGAGGCAAAGCAGAAAAATACTTTTTTAATTTTTCAAGAGTGGTGTCCATTTTCAAATGAGAATTGGAGACGAGATGCAAAGAAAGGAGAAAGAACAAAGAATTGCATAATTATATGCACACACACACACACACACACACACACACACATATATATATATATCAGTTATCATGGGAAATTGAAAGAACCAACTTAAGAGTCACGGAGTATCGTTATCTACCATTTCACCGGGGTGAGAGAAACTAGCAAAATAGAAGTCACACTGAAAAGAAACACAGAAATAATATGAGAAAAAGAATCAATCTTTATATACATGATCACCCAATTCAATAGAGCCATTTTCAATTGAAAGATTGTCAAAGTAAACTTTCAAACAATGTCCATTTACCTTGAAAACATTACCATTCTTTGGATTCTCGATATCACAGGCCCCATATGGATACACATGTTTCACAATAAAAGGACCGCTCCATCTTGATCTTAATTTTTCAGGAAATAAATTGAATCAAGAATTAAAAAGCAAGACTTTTTGACCAACATTGAATGTTTTTCTCAATATTTTCTTGTCATAAAACTCTTTGATTCTTGCTTTATGGCCGAAGAAGATTTTCTTAAATTTTTGGCTTGTTCAGAAAACTTGGCCGAAGAAGATAACTAGTCAATTCATAATGAGAATAATGAGAATAATCGTGTTAGAACACTTAGAGATCATATGTATCCAACAAGAACAAGTGCACCATCATGTATAATTTTTCCTCTAAATGCATCTCATTTTAATTTTAAGCCAAGTATCATTAAACTTTTACCCACTTTTCATGGCTTAGATCCAAAAAATCCATACTTGCATTTGAGAGAATTTGAAGAAGTTTGTAACACATATAACGACTTAAATTATAGTATGAATACCATCAGATTAAAGCTTTTTCCCTTTTCATTAAAAGATAAAGCTAAAACATGGCTACAAAATCTTAGGTCAAGATCTATTCGTGTTTAGGATGAAATGCAACAATAGTTTTAAAGAAGTTTTTTCCCTTCTTCATAGAATAAACTATTTTAAAAGACAAATTGCCACTTTCACTCAAAAACCAAGAGAAATATTTTGCAAGTGTTGGATAGGTATAAAGACTTGTTTAATACATGTCCTTATCATGGTTTTGAAACATGGAGATTGGTTTCACT
>JAAWWB010001308.1:0-60773 GCA_018804465.1 Populus tomentosa | reverse complement strand
CAAATTCAGTTGCCTTTGAATTTCGGGTGATCCTCTTGAGCATGTATGCTTCTGCTACTTGTTCTACACCACACTTCTTCCGCAAACAGGGCTTTGAAACGTTTGACTCGGTGAGTTTTGACCGTGCCATTCCTACACTTTTTCGATTCCCCGGGTGACTCGAAATTTAGTTGCCTGAATTATGAATTTCGGGTGATCCCTCTGAGCATGATACTTCTGCTACATGTCTACATCAAACTTCCTTCCTCAAACAGCGAAATGCTTGACTCGGTGAGTTTCGCGGCATTCCGACTTCGATGCCAGGTTGCCGAAATTTAGTTCCCTTTGAATTTCGGGTGATCCCGCTTGGCATGTATGCTTCTGCTACTTGTTCTACATCACACTCCCTTCCGCCAACAGCGAAACGCTTTGACTCGGTGAGTTCCGCGGCATTCCGACTGGATACCCTGTTGCTGAAATCAGTTGCCTTTGAATTTCGGGTGATCCCTCTTGAGCATGTATGCTTCTGCTACTTGTTCTACACCACACTTCCTTCCGCAAAGGGCGTAACGCTTTGACTCGGTGAGTTTCGCGGCATTCCGACTTGGATTCCCTAGTTGCTCAAAATTCAGTTGCCTTTGAATTTCGGGTGATCCCTCTTGAGCATGTATGCTTCATGCCCTACTTGTGCTACTACAAAACACCGCACACTTCCTCTTGGTGCAACAACAGCGAAACGTTTTGACGCGATGAGTTTTCGCGGCATTCTGACTTGGATTCCCCGGTTGCCGAAATTCGGTTGCCTTTGAATTTCGGGTGATCCCTCTTGAGCCAAAGTATGCTTTCTGCTACATGTTCTACATCAAACTTCCTTCCTCAACAGCGAAATGCTTTGGACTCGTCAGTTTCGCGGCATTCCGACTTCGATGCCCCGGTTGCCTAATTTAGTTCCCTTTGATTTCGGGTGATCCCTCTTATGCATGTATGCTTCTGCTACATGTTGTACATCACACTCGCTTCCGCAAACAGCGAACGCTTGACTCGGTGGTTTCGCGGCATTCCGACTGGATTCCCCGGTCGCCAAAATTCCAGTTGCCCTTTGAAAATTTGCGGGTGAGTCCTCTTGAGCATGTATGCTTCTGCTACTTGTTCTACATCACACTTCATTCCGCAAACGGCGAAACGCTTGGACGTCGGTTAGTTTCGCGGCATTCCGACTTCGATGGCCCAGTTGCCGAAATTCAGTTGCCTTGAAGTTCGGGTGATCCCTCTTGAGCAGGTATGCTTCTACTACTTGTTCTACACGACACTTCCTTCCGCAAAGGGCGTAACGCTTTGACTCGTGAGTTCGCAGGATTTTCGACTTTCGATCCCCGGTTGCCGAAATTCGGTTGCCTTTGAAATTTCGGGTGATTCCCTCTTGAGGCATTATGCTTCTGCTACATGTTCTACATCAAAACTTCCTTCCTCAAATAGCGAAATGCTTTGACTCGGTCAGTTTCGCGGCATTCCGACTTCGATGCCCCGGTTGCCGAAATTCAGTTGCCTTTGAATTTCGGGTGATCCCTCTTGAGCATGTATGCTTCTGCTACTTGTTCTACATCACACTTCCTTCCGCAAACAGCGAAACGCTTTGACTCGGTGAGTTTCGCGGCATTCCGACTTCGATGCCCCGGTTGCCGAAATTCAGTTGCCTTTGAATTTCGGGTGATCCCTCTTGAGCATGTATGCTTCTGCTACTTGTTCTACATCACACTTCCTTCCGCAAACGGCGAAACGCTTTGACTCGGTGAGTTTCGCGGCATTCCGACTTCGATGCCCCGGTTGCCGAAATTCAGTTGCCTTTGAATTTCGGGTGATCCCTCTTGAGCATGTATGCTTCTGCTACTTGTTCTACATCACACTTCCTTCCGCAAACAGGCGAAACGCTTTGACTCGGTGAGTTTCGCGGCATTCCGACTTCGATGCCCCGGTTGCCGAAATTCAGTTGCCTTTGAATTTCGGGTGATCCCTCTTGAGCATGTATGCTTCTGCTACTTGTTTCTAACCCCACATTTCCTTCCGCAAACGGCGAAACCGCTTTTGAACTCAGTGAGTTTTCGCGGCTCATTCCGACTTCGATGGCCCAGGTGCCGAAATTTCAGTTTGCCTTTGAATTGCGGGTGAATCCCTCTTGAGCATGTATGCTTCTGCTACTTGTTCTACATCACACCTCTCCGCAAACGGCGACAACGCTTTGGACCTCGGTGACGTTTGCGGCATTCCGACTTCGAGGGCCCCGATTGCCCGAACATTTCATTGCCTATTGAATTTTCGAGTGATCCCTCTTGAGCATGTATGCTTCTGCTACTTGTTTTTTTTCTACATCACACTTCCTTCCGCAAACAGGCGAAGAACGCTTTGACTCTCGGTGTGAGTTTTGCGAGCATTCCGACTTTCGATGGCCACGGTGCCGAATTCAGTTGCCTTTGAATTTCGGGTGATCCCTCTTGAGCATGTATGCTTCTGCTACTTGTTCTACATCACACTCGCTTCCGCAAACAGACGAAACGCTTTGACTCGGTGAGTTTCGCGGCATCCTCGACTTGGATTCCCCGGTGCCTGAAATGAAGTTGCCTTTGAATTTCGGGTGATCCTCTTGAGCATGTAGCTTCTGCTACTTGTTTCTACACCACACTCTCTTCCGCAAACAGCGAAACGCTTTGACTCGGTGATGTTTCGCGCATTCCGACTTGGATGCCCCGGTTGCCGAAATTCAGTTGCCTTTGAATTTCGGGTGATCCCTCTTGAGCATGTATGCTTCTGCTACTTGTTCTACATCACACTCTCTTCCGCAAACAGCGAAAGGCTTTGACTCGGTGAGTTTCGCGGCATTCCGACTTCGATGCCCCGGTTGCCGAAATTCAGTTGCCTTTGAATTTCGGGTGATCCCTCTTGAGCATGTATGCTTCTGCTACTTGTTCTACATCACACTCGGCTTCCGCAAACAAGCGAAACGCTTGACTCGGTGAGTTTCGCGGCATTCCGACTTGGATACCCGGTTGCCCGAAATTCAGTTGCCTTTGAATTTCGGGTGATCCCTCTTGAGCATGTATGCTTCTGCTACTTGTTCTACATCACACTTCCTTCCGCAAACAGCGAAACGCTTTGACTCGGTGAGTTTCGCGGCATTCCGACTTCGATGCCCCGGTTGCCGAAATTCAGTTGCCTTTGAATTTCGGGTGATCCCTCTTGAGCATGTATGCTTCTGCTACTTGTTCTACATCACACTTCCTTCCGCAAACGGCGAAACGCTTTGACTCGGTGAGTTTCGCGGCATTCCGACTTCGATGCCCCGGTTGCCGAAATTCAGTTGCCTTTGAATTTCGGGTGATCCCTCTTGAGCATGTATGCTTCTGCTACTTGTTCTACATCACACTTCCTTCCGCAAACGGCGAAACGCTTTGACTCGGTGAGTTTCGCGGCATTCCGACTTCGATGCCCCGTTGCCGAAATTCAGTTGCCTTTGAATTTCGGGTGATCCCTCTTGAGCATGTATGCTTCTGCTACTTGTTCTACATCACACTTGCTTCCGCAAACAACGAAACGCTTTGACTCGGTGAGTTTCGCGGCATTCCGACTTGGATTCCCCGGTCGCCAAAATTCAGTTGCCTTTGAATTTCGGGTGATCCCTCTTGAGCATGTATGCTTCTGCTACTTGTTCTACATCACACTTCCTTCCGCAAACGGCGAAACGCTTGGACTCGGTTAGTTTCGCGGCATTCCGACTTCGATGGCCCAGTTGCCGAAATTCAGTTGCCTTTGAATTTCGGGTGATCCCTCTTGAGCATGTATGCTTCTACTACTTGTTCTACACCACACTTCCTTCCGCAAAAGGGCGTAACGCTTTGACTCGGTGAGTTTCGCAGGATTCGACTTCGATGCCCCGGTTGCCGAAATTCGGTTGCCTTTGAATTTCGGGTGATCCCTCTTGAGCATGTATGCTTCTGCTACATGTTCTACATCAAACTTCCTTCCTCAAATAGCGAAATGCTTTGACTCGGTCAGTTTCGCGGCATTCCGACATCGATGCCCCGGTTGCCGAAATTTAGTTCTCTTTGAATTTCGGGTGATCCCTCTTATGCATGTATGCTTCTGCTACATGTTCTACATCACACTCGCTTCCGCAAACAGCGAAACGCTTTGACTCGGTGAGTTTCGCGGCATTCCGACTTGGATTCCCCGGTCGCCAAAATTCAGTTGCCTTTGAATTTCGGGTGATTCCTCTTGAGCATGTATGCTTCTGCTACTTGTTCTACATCACACTTCCTTCCGCAAACGGCGAAATGCTTTGACTCGGTGAGTTTCACGGCATTCCTACTTCGATCCCCCGGTCGCCAAAATTCAGTTGGCTTTGAATTTCGGGTGATTCTTCTTGAGCATGTATGCTTCTGCTACTGGTTCTACATCACACTTCCTTCCGCAAACAGCAAAACGCTTAGACTCGGTTAGTTTCGCGGCATTCCGACTTCGATGGCCCAGTTGCTGAAATTCAGTTGCCTTTGAATTTCAGGTGATCCCTCTTGAGCATGTATGCTTCTACTACTTGTTCTACACCACATTTCCTTCCGCAAACGGCGAACCGCTTTGACTCAGTGAGTTTCGCGGCATTCCGACTTCGATGGCCCAGTTGCCGAAATTCAGTTGCCTTTGAATTTCGGGTGATCCCTCTTGAGCATGTATGCTTCTGGTACTTGTTCTACATCACACTCTCTTCCGCAAACAGCGAAACGCTTTGACTCGGTGACTGTTGCGGCATTCCGACTTCGATGCCCCGATTGACGAAATTTAGTTGCCTTTGAATTTCGGGTGATCCCTCTTGAGCATGTATGCTTCTGCTACTTGTTCTACACCACACTTCCTTCCGCAAACAGCGAAACGCTTTGACTCGGTGAGTTTCGCGGCATTCCGACTTCGATGGCCCCGGTGCCGAAATTCAGTTGCCTTTGAATTTCGGGTGATCCCTCTTGAGCATGTATGCTTCTGCTACTTGTTCTACACCACACTCGCTTCCGCAAACAGCGAAACGCTTTGACTCGGTGAGTTTCGCGGCATTCCGACTTGGATTCCCTAGTTGTCAAAATTCAGTTGCCTTTGAATTTCGGGTGATCACTCTTGAGCATGTATGCTTCAGCTACTTGTTCTACAGCACACTTCCTTCCGCAAACAGCGAAACGTTTTGACTCGATGAGTTTCGCGGCATTCTGACTTGGATTCCCCGGTTGCCGAAATTCAGTTGCCTTTGAATTTCGGGTGATCCCTCTTGAGCATGTATACTTCTGCTACATGTTCTACATCAAACTTCCTTCCTCAAACAGCGAAATGCTTTGACTCGGTGAGTTTCGCGGCATTCCGACTTCGATGCCCCGGTTGCCGAAATTTAGTTCCCTTTGAATTTCGGGTGATCCCTTTTGTGCATGTATGCTTCTGCTACATGTTCTACATCACACTCGCTTCCGCAAACAACGAAACGCTTTGACTCGGTGAGTTTCGCGGCATTCCGACTTGGATACCCCGGTCCCCGAAATTCAGTTGCCTTTGAATTTCGGGTGATCCCTCTTGAGCATGTACGCTTCTGCTTCTTGTTCTACACCACACTTCCTTCCGCAAAGGGCGTAACGCTTTGATTCGGTGAGTTTCGCGGCATTCCGACTTGGATTCCCTAGTTGTCAAAATTAAGTTGCCTTTGAATTTCGGGTGATCACTCTTGAGCATGTATGCTTCAGCTACTTGTTCTACACCACACTTCCTTGTGCAAACAGCGAAACGTTTTGACTCGATGAGTTTCGCGGCATTCTGACTTGGATTCCCCGGTTGCCGAAATTCAGTTGCCTTTGAATTTCGGGTGATCCCTCTTGAGCAAGTATGCTTCTGCTACATGTTCTACATCAAACTTCCTTCCTCAAACAGCGAAATGCTTTGACTCGGTCAGTTTCGCGGCATTCCGACTTCGATGCCCCGGTTGCCTAAATTTAGTTCCCTTTGAATTTCGGGTGATCCCTCTTATGCATGTATGCTTCTGCTACATGTTGTACATCACACTCGCTTCCGCAAACAGCGAAACGCTTTGACTCGGTGAGTTTCGCGGCATTCCGACTTGGATTCCCCGGTCGCCAAAATTCAGTTGCCTTTGAATTTCGGGTGATTCCTCTTGAGCATGTATGCTTCTGCTACTTGTTCTACATCACACTTCCTTCCGCAAACGGCGAAACGCTTGGACTCGGTTAGTTTCGCGGCATTCCGACTTCGATGGCCCAGTTGCCGAAATTCAGTTGCCTTTGAATTTCGGGTGATCCCTCTTGAGCATGTATGCTTCTACTACTTGTTCTACACGACACTTCCTTCCGCAAAGGGCGTAACGCTTTGACTCGGTGAGTTTCGCAGGATTTCGACTTCGATGCCCCGGTTGCCGAAATTCAGTTGCCTTTGAATTTCGGGTGATCCCTCTTGAGCATGTATGCTTCTGCTACATGTTCTACATCAAACTTCCTTCCTCAAATAGCGAAATGCTTTGACTCGGTCAGTTTCGCGGCATTCCGACATCGATGCCCCGGTTGCCGAAATTTAGTTCTCTTTGAATTTCGGGTGATCCCTCTTATGCATGTATGCTTCTGCTACATGTTCTACATCACACTCGCTTCCGCAAACAGCGAAACGCTTTGACTCGGTGAGTTTCGCGGCATTCCGACTTGGATTCCCCGGTCGCCAAAATTCAGTTGCCTTTGAATTTCGGGTGATTCCTCTTGAGCATGTATGCTTCTGCTACTGGTTCTACATCACACTTCCTTCCGCAAACAGCAAAACGCTTAGACTCGGTTAGTTTCGCGGCATTCCGACTTCGATGGCCCAGTTGCTGAAATTCAGTTGCCTTTGAATTTCAGGTGATCCCTCTTGAGCATGTATGCTTCTACTACTTGTTCTACACCACATTTCCTTCCGCAAACGGCGAACCGCTTTGACTCAGTGAGTTTCGCGGCATTCCGACTTCGATGGCCCAGTTGCCGAAATTCAGTTGCCTTTGAATTTCGGGTGATCCCTCTTGAGCATGTATGCTTCTGGTACTTGTTCTACATCACACTCTCTTCCGCAAACAGCGAAACGCTTTGACTCGGTGACTGTTGCGGCATTCCGACTTCGATGCCCCGATTGACGAAATTTAGTTGCCTTTGAATTTCGGGTGATCCCTCTTGAGCATGTATGCTTCTGCTACTTGTTCTACACCACACTTCCTTCCGCAAACAGCGAAACGCTTTGATTCGGTGAGTTTCGCGGCATTCCGACTTCGATGCCCCGGTTGCCGAAATTCAGTTGCCTTTGAATTTCGGGTGATCCCTCTTGAGCATGTATGCTTCTGCTACTTGTTCTACACCACACTCGCTTCCGCAAACAGCGAAACGCTTTGACTCGGTGAGTTTCGCGGCATTCCGACTTGGATTCCCTAGTTGTCAAAATTCAGTTGCCTTTGAATTTCGGGTGATCACTCTTGAGCATGTATGCTTCAGCTACTTGTTCTACAGCACACTTCCTTCCGCAAACAGCGAAACGTTTTTACTCGATGAGTTTCGCGGCATTCTGACTTGGATTCCCCGGTTGCCGAAATTCAGTTGCCTTTGAATTTCGGGTGATCCCTCTTGAGCATGTATGCTTCTCCTACTTGTTCTACACCACACTTCCTTCCGCAAAGGGCGTAACGCTTTGACTCTGTGAGTTTCGCAGGATTTCGACTTCGATGCCCCGGTTGCCGAAATTCAGTTGCTTTTGAATTTCGGGTGATCCCTCTTGAGCATGTATGCTTCTGCTACTTGTTCTACATCACACCCTCTTCCGCAAACAGCGAAACGCTTTGACTTGGTGAGTTTCACAGCATTCCGACTTCGATGCCCCGGTTGACGAAATTCTGTTGCCTTTGAATTTCGGGTGATCCCTCTTGAGCATGTATGCTTCTGCTACTTGTTCTACATCACACTTCCTTCCTCAAACAGCGAAATGCTTTGACTCGGTGAGTTTCGCGGCATTCCGACTTCGATGGCCCCGGTGCCGAAATTCAGTTGCCTTTGAATTTCGGGTGATCCCTCTTGAGCATGTATGCTTCTGCTACTTGTTCTACACCACACTCGCTTCCGCAAACAGCGAAACGCTTTGACTCGGTGAGTTTCGCGGCATTCCGACTTGGATTCCCTAGTTGTCAAAATTCAGTTGCCTTTGAATTTCGGGTGATCACTCTTGAGCATGTATGCTTCAGCTACTTGTTCTACAGCACACTTCCTTCCGCAAACAGCGAAACGTTTTGACTCGATGAGTTTCGCGGCATTCTGACTTGGATTCCCCGGTTGCCGAAATTCAGTTGCCTTTGAATTTCGGGTGATCCCTCTTGAGCATGTATGCTTCTGCTACATGTTCTACATCAAACTTCCTTCCTCAAACAGCGAAATGCTTTGACTCGGTGAGTTTCGCGGCATTCCGACTTCGATGCCCCGGTTGCCGAAATTTAGTTCCCTTTGAATTTCGGGTGATCCCTTTTGTGCATGTATGCTTCTGCTACATGTTCTACATCACACTCGCTTCCGCAAACAACGAAACGCTTTGACTCGGTGAGTTTCGCGGCATTCCGACTTGGATACCCCGGTCCCCGAAATTCAGTTGCCTTTGAATTTCGGGTGATCCCTCTTGAGCATGTACGCTTCTGCTTCTTGTTCTACACCACACTTCCTTCCGCAAAGGGCGTAACGCTTTGATTCGGTGAGTTTCGCGGCATTCCGACTTGGATTCCCTAGTTGTCAAAATTAAGTTGCCTTTGAATTTCGGGTGATCACTCTTGAGCATGTATGCTTCAGCTACTTGTTCTACACCACACTTCCTTGTGCAAACAGCGAAACGTTTTGACTCGATGAGTTTCGCGGCATTCTGACTTGGATTCCCCGGTTGCCGAAATTCGGTTGCCTTTGAATTTCGGGTGATCCCTCTTGAGCAAGTATGCTTCTGCTACATGTTCTACATCAAACTTCCTTCCTCAAACAGCGAAATGCTTTGACTCGGTCAGTTTCGCGGCATTCCGACTTCGATGCCCCGGTTGCCTAAATTTAGTTCCCTTTGAATTTCGGGTGATCCCTCTTATGCATGTATGCTTCTGCTACATGTTGTACATCACACTCGCTTCCGCAAACAGCGAAACGCTTTGACTCGGTGAGTTTCGCGGCATTCCGACTTGGATTCCCCGGTCGCCAAAATTCAGTTGCCTTTGAATTTCGGGTGATTCCTCTTGAGCATGTATGCTTCTGCTACTTGTTCTACATCACACTTCCTTCCGCAAACGGCGAAACGCTTGGACTCGGTTAGTTTCGCGGCATTCCGACTTCGATGGCCCAGTTGCCGAAATTCAGTTGCCTTTGAATTTCGGGTGATCCCTCTTGAGCATGTATGCTTCTACTACTTGTTCTACACGACACTTCCTTCCGCAAAGGGCGTAACGCTTTGACTCGGTGAGTTTCGCAGGATTTCGACTTCGATGCCCCGGTTGCCGAAATTCGGTTGCCTTTGAATTTCGGGTGATCCCTCTTGAGCATGTATGCTTCTGCTACATGTTCTACATCAAACTTCCTTCCTCAAATAGCGAAATGCTTTGACTCGGTCAGTTTCGCGGCATTCCGACATCGATGCCCCGGTTGCCGAAATTTAGTTCTCTTTGAATTTCGGGTGATCCCTCTTATGCATGTATGCTTCTGCTACATGTTCTACATCACACTCGCTTCCGCAAACAGCGAAACGCTTTGACTCGGTGAGTTTCGCGGCATTCCGACTTGGATTCCCCGGTCGCCAAAATTCAGTTGCCTTTGAATTTCGGGTGATTCCTCTTGAGCATGTATGCTTCTGCTACTTGTTCTACATCACACTTCCTTCCGCAAACGGCGAAATGCTTTGACTCGGTGAGTTTCACGGCATTCCTACTTCGATCCCCCGGTCGCCAAAATTCAGTTGGCTTTGAATTTCGGGTGATTCCTCTTGAGCATGTATGCTTCTGCTACTGGTTCTACATCACACTTCCTTCCGCAAACAGCAAAATGCTTAGACTCGGTTAGTTTCGCGGCATTCCGACTTCGATGGCCCAGTTGCTGAAATTCAGTTGCCTTTGAATTTCAGGTGATCCCTCTTGAGCATGTATGCTTCTACTACTTGTTCTACACCACATTTCCTTCCGCAAACGGCGAACCGCTTTGACTCAGTGAGTTTCGCGGCATTCCGACTTCGATGGCCCAGTTGCCGAAATTCAGTTGCCTTTGAATTTCGGGTGATCCCTCTTGAGCATGTATGCTTCTGGTACTTGTTCTACATCACACTCTCTTCCGCAAACAGCGAAACGCTTTGACTCGGTGACTGTTGCGGCATTCCGACTTCGATGCCCCGATTGACGAAATTTAGTTGCCTTTGAATTTCGGGTGATCCCTCTTGAGCATGTATGCTTCTGCTACTTGTTCTACACCACACTTCCTTCCGCAAACAGCGAAACGCTTTGATTCGGTGAGTTTCGCGGCATTCCGACTTCGATGGCCCCGGTGCCGAAATTCAGTTGCCTTTGAATTTCGGGTGATCCCTCTTGAGCATGTATGCTTCTGCTACTTGTTCTACACCACACTCGCTTCCGCAAACAGCGAAACGCTTTGACTCGGTGAGTTTCGCGGCATTCCGACTTGGATTCCCTAGTTGTCAAAATTCAGTTGCCTTTGAATTTCGGGTGATCACTCTTGAGCATGTATGCTTCAGCTACTTGTTCTACAGCACACTTCCTTCCGCAAACAGCGAAACGTTTTGACTCGATGAGTTTCGCGGCATTCTGACTTGGATTCCCCGGTTGCCGAAATTCAGTTGCCTTTGAATTTCGGGTGATCCCTCTTGAGCATGTATACTTCTGCTACATGTTCTACATCAAACTTCCTTCCTCAAACAGCGAAATGCTTTGACTCGGAGAGTTTCGCGGCATTCCGACTTCGATGCCCCGGTTGCCGAAATTTAGTTCCCTTTGAATTTCGGGTGATCCCTTTTGTGCATGTATGCTTCTGCTACATGTTCTACATCACACTCGCTTCCGCAAACAACGAAACGCTTTGACTCGGTGAGTTTCGCGGCATTCCGACTTGGATACCCCGGTCCCCGAAATTCAGTTGCCTTTGAATTTCGGGTGATCCCTCTTGAGCATGTACGCTTCTGCTTCTTGTTCTACACCACACTTCCTTCCGCAAAGGGCGTAACGCTTTGATTCGGTGAGTTTCGCGGCATTCCGACTTGGATTCCCTAGTTGTCAAAATTAAGTTGCCTTTGAATTTCGGGTGATCACTCTTGAGCATGTATGCTTCAGCTACTTGTTCTACACCACACTTCCTTGTGCAAACAGCGAAACGTTTTGACTCGATGAGTTTCGCGGCATTCTGACTTGGATTCCCCGGTTGCCGAAATTCGGTTGCCTTTGAATTTCGGGTGATCCCTCTTGAGCAAGTATGCTTCTGCTACATGTTCTACATCAAACTTCCTTCCTCAAACAGCGAAATGCTTTGACTCGGTCAGTTTCGCGGCATTCCGACTTCGATGCCCCGGTTGCCTAAATTTAGTTCCCTTTGAATTTCGGGTGATCCCTCTTATGCATGTATGCTTCTGCTACATGTTGTACATCACACTCGCTTCCGCAAACAGCGAAACGCTTTGACTCGGTGAGTTTCGCGGCATTCCGACTTGGATTCCCCGGTCGCCAAAATTCAGTTGCCTTTGAATTTCGGGTGATTCCTCTTGAGCATGTATGCTTCTGCTACTTGTTCTACATCACACTTCCTTCCGCAAACGGCGAAACGCTTGGACTCGGTTAGTTTCGCGGCATTCCGACTTCGATGGCCCAGTTGCCGAAATTCAGTTGCCTTTGAATTTCGGGTGATCCCTCTTGAGCATGTATGCTTCTACTACTTGTTCTACACAACACTTCCTTCCGCAAAGGGCGTAACGCTTTGACTCGGTGAGTTTCGCAGGATTTCGACTTCGATGCCCCGGTTGCCGAAATTCGGTTGCCTTTGAATTTCGGGTGATCCCTCTTGAGCATGTATGCTTCTGCTACATGTTCTACATCAAACTTCCTTCCTCAAATAGCGAAATGCTTTGACTCGGTCAGTTTCGCGGCATTCCGACATCGATGCCCCGGTTGCCGAAATTTAGTTCTCTTTGAATTTCGGGTGATCCCTCTTATGCATGTATGCTTCTGCTACATGTTCTACATCACACTCGCTTCCGCAAACAGCGAAACGCTTTGACTCGGTGAGTTTCGCGGCATTCCGACTTGGATTCCCCGGTCGCCAAAATTCAGTTGCCTTTGAATTTCGGGTGATTCCTCTTGAGCATGTATGCTTCTGCTACTTGTTCTACATCACACTTCCTTCCGCAAACGGCGAAATGCTTTGACTCGGTGAGTTTCACGGCATTCCTACTTCGATCCCCCGGTCGCCAAAATTCAGTTGGCTTTGAATTTCGGGTGATTCCTCTTGAGCATGTATGCTTCTGCTACTGGTTCTACATCACACTTCCTTCCGCAAACGGCAAAACGCTTAGACTCGGTTAGTTTCGCGGCATTCCGACTTCGATGGCCCAGTTGCTGAAATTCAGTTGCCTTTGAATTTCAGGTGATCCCTCTTGAGCATGTATGCTTCTACTACTTGTTCTACACCACATTTCCTTCCGCAAACGGCGAACCGCTTTGACCTAGTGAGTTTCGCGGCATTCCGACTTCGATGGCCCAGTTGCCGAAATTCAGTTGCCTTTGAATTTCGGGTGATCCCTCTTGAGCATGTATGCTTCTGGTACTTGTTCTACATCACACTCTCTTCCGCAAACAGCGAAACGCTTTGACTCGGTGACTGTTGCGGCATTCCGACTTCGATGCCCCGATTGACGAAATTTAGTTGCCTTTGAATTTCGGGTGATCCCTCTTGAGCATGTATGCTTCTGCTACTTGTTCTACACCACACTTCCTTCCGCAAACAGCGAAACGCTTTGATTCGGTGAGTTTCGCGGCATTCCGACTTCGATGCCCCGGTTGCCGAAATTCAGTTGCCTTTGAATTTCGGGTGATCCCTCTTGAGCATGTATGCTTCTGCTACTTGTTCTACACCACACTCGCTTCCGCAAACAGCGAAACGCTTTGACTCGGTGAGTTTCGCGGCATTCCGACTTGGATTCCCTAGTTGTCAAAATTCAGTTGCCTTTGAATTTCGGGTGATCACTCTTGAGCATGTATGCTTCAGCTACTTGTTCTACAGCACACTTCCTTCCGCAAACAGCGAAACGTTTTGACTCGATGAGTTTCGCGGCATTCTGACTTGGATTCCCCGGTTGCCGAAATTCAGTTGCCTTTGAATTTCGGGTGATCCCTCTTGAGCATGTATGCTTCTGCTACTTGTTCTACACCACACTTCCTTCCGCAAAGGGCGTAACGCTTTGACTCGGTGAGTTTCGCAGCATTCCGACTTCGATGCCCCGGTTGCCGAAATTCAGTTGCCTTTGAATTTCGGGTGATCCCTCTTGAGCATGTATGCTTCTGCTACTTGTTCTACATCACACCTCCTTCCGCAAACAGCGAAACGCTTTGACTCGGTGAGTTTCGCGGCATTCCGACTTCGATGCCCCGGTTGCCGAAATTCAGTTGCCTTTGAATTTCGGGTGATCCCTCTTGAGCATGTATGCTTCTGCTACTTGTTCTACATCACACTTCCTTCCTCAAACAGCGAAATGCTTTGACTCGGTGAGTTTCGCGGCATTCCGACTTCGATGCCCCGGTTGCCGAAATTCAGTTGCCTTTGAATTTCGGGTGATCCCTCTTGAGCATGTATGCTTCTGCTACTTGTTCTACACCACACTTCCTTCCGCAAAGGGCGTAACGCTTTGACTCGGTGAGTTTCGCGGCATTCCGACTTCGATGCCCCGGTTGCCGAAATTCAGTTGCCTTTGAATTTCGGGTGATCCCTCTTGAGCATGTATGCTTCTGCTACTTGTTCTACACCACACTTCCTTCCGCAAACAGCGAAACGCTTTGACTCGGTGAGTTTCGCGGCATTCCGACTTCGATGCCCCGGTTGCCGAAATTCGGTTGCCTTTGAATTTCGGGTGATCCCTCTTGAGCATGTATGCTTCTGCTACTTGTTCTACATCACACTTCCTTCCTCAAACAGCGAAACGCTTTGACTCGGTGAGTTTCGCGGCATTCCGACTTCGATGCCCCGGTTGCCTAAATTCAGTTGCCTTTGAATTTCGGGTGATCCCTCTTGAGCATGTATGCTTCTGCTACATGTTCTACATCACACTTCGCTTCCGCAAACAGCGAAACGCTTTGACTCGGTGAGTTTCGCGGCATTCCGACTTGGATTCCCCGGTCGCCAAAATTCAGTTGCCTTTGAATTTCGGGTGATGCCTCTTGAGCATGTATGCTTCTGCTACTTGTTCTACATCACACTTCCTTCCGCAAACGGCGAAACGCTTGGACTCGGTTAGTTTCGCGGCATTCCGACTTCGATGGCCCAGTTGCCGAAATTCAGTTGCCTTTGAATTTCGGGTGATCCCTCTTGAGCATGTATGCTTCTACTACTTGTTCTACATCACACTTCCTTCCGCAAAGGGCGTAACGCTTTGACTCGGTGAGTTTCGCAGGATTTCGACTTCGATGCCCCGGTTGCCGAAATTCAGTTGCCTTTGAATTTCGGGTGATCCCTCTTGAGCATGTATGCTTCTACTACTTGTTCTACACCACACTTCCTTCCGCAAAGGGCGTAACGCTTTGACTCGGTGACTGTTTCGCGGATTTCGACTTCGATGCCCCGGTTGCCGAAATTCAGTTGCTTTTGAATTTCGGGTGATCCCTCTTGAGCATGTATGCTTCTGCTACTTGTTCTACACCACACTTCCTTCCGCAAACGGCGAAACGCTTTGACTCGGTGAGTTTCGCGGCATTCCGACTTCGATGCCCCTGTTGCCGAAATTCAGTTGCCTTTGAATTTCGGGTGATCCCTCTTGAGCATGTATGCTTCTGCTACTTGTTCTACATCACACTTCCTTCCGCAAACAGCGAAACGCTTTGACTCGGTGAGTTTCGCGGCATTCCGACTTGGATTCCCCGGTTGCCGAAATTCAGTTGCCTTTGAATTTCGGGTGATCCCTCTTGAGCATGTATGCTTCTGCTACTTGTTCTACACCACACTTCCTTCCGCAAAGGGCGTAACGCTTTGACTCGGTGAGTTTCGCGGCATTCCGACTTCGATGCCCCGGTTGCCGAAATTCAGTTGCCTTTGAATTTCGGGTGATCCCTCTTGAGCATGTATGCTTCTGCTACTTGTTCTACATCACACTTCCTTCCGCAAACAGGCGAAACGCTTTGACTCGGTGAGTTTCGCGGCATTCCGACTTCGATGCCCTAGTTGCCGAAATTCAGTTGCCTTTGAATTTCGGGTGATCCCTCTTGAGCATGTATGCTTCTGCTACTTGTTCTACATCACACTTCCTTCCGCAAACAGCGAAACGCTTTGACTCGGTGAGTTTCGCGGCATTCCGACTTCGATGCCCCGGTTGCCGAAATTCAGTTGCCTTTGAATTTCGGGTGATCCCTCTTGAGCATGTATGCTTCTGCTACTTGTTCTACATCACACTTTCTTCCGCAAACAGCGAAACGCTTTGACTCGGTGAGTTTCGCGCATTCCGACTTGGATTCCCGGTTGCCAAAATTCAGTTGCCTTTGAATTTCGGGTGATCACTCTTGAGCATGTATGCTTCAGCTACTTGTTCTACATCACACTTCCTTCCGCAAACAGCGAAACGCTTTGACTCGGTGAGTTTCGCGGCATTCCGACTTCGATGCCCCGGTTGCCGAAATTCAGTTGCCTTTGAATTTCGGGTGATCCCTCTTGAGCATGTATGCTTCTACTACTTGTTCTACACACACTTCCTTCCGCAAAGGGCGTAACGCTTTGACTCGGTGAGTTTCGCAGGCATTTCGACTTCGATGCCCCGGTTGCCGAAATTCAGTTGCCTTTGAATTTCGGGTGATCCCTCTTGAGCATGTATGCTTCTGCTACTTGTTCTACATCACACTCGCTTCCGCAAACAGCGAAACGCTTTGACTCGGTGAGTTTCGCGGCATTCCGACTTCGATGCCCCGGTTGCCGAAATTCAGTTGCCTTTGAATTTCGGGTGATCCCTCTTGAGCATGTATGCTTCTGCTACTTGTTCTACATCACACTTCCTTCCGCAAACAGCGAAACTCTTTGACTCGGTGAGTTTCGCGGCATTCCGACTTCGATGCCCCGGTTGCCGAAATTCAGTTGCCTTTGAATTTCGGGTGATCCCTCTTGAGCATGTATGCTTCTGCTACTTGTTCTACATCACACTTCCTTCCGCAAACAGCGAAACGCTTTGACTCGGTGAGTTTCGCGGCATTTCGACTTGGATGCCCCGGTTGCCGAAATTCAGTTGCCTTTGAATTTCGGGTGATCCCTCTTGAGCATGTATGCTTCTGCTACTTGTTCTACATCACACCTTCCTTCCGCAAACAGCGAAACGCTTTGACTCTGTGAGTTTCGCGGCATTCCGACTTCGATGCCCCGGTTGCCGAAATTCAGTTGCCTTTGAATTTCGGGTGATCCCTCTTGAGCATGTATGCTTCTGCTACTTGTTCTACATCACACTTCCTTCCTCAAACAGCGAAACGCTTTGACTCGGTGAGTTTCGCGGCATTCCGACTTCGATGCCCCGGTTGCCGAAATTCAGTTGCCTTTGAATTTCGGGTGATCCCTCTTGAGCATGTATGCTTCTGCTACTTGTTCTACATCACACTCTCTTCCGCAAACAGCGAAACGCTTTGACTCGGTGAGTTTCGCGGCATTCCGACTTGGATACCCCGTTTCCCGAAATTCAGTTGCCTTTGAATTTCGGGTGATCCCTCTTGAGCATGTATGCTTCTGCTACTTGTTCTACACCACACTTCCTTCCGCAAACGGCGAAACGCTTTGACTCGGTGAGTTTCGCGGCATTCCGACTTCGGATGCCCGGTTGCCGAAATTCAGTTGCCTTTGAATTTCGGGTGATCCCTCTTGAGCATGTATGCTTCTGCTACTTGTTCTACATCACACTTCCTTCTGCAAACAGCGAAACGCTTTGACTCGGTGAGTTTCGCGGCATTCCGACTTCGATGCCCCGGTTGCCGAAATTCAGTTGCCTTTGAATTTCGGGTGATCCCTCTTGAGCATGTATGCTTCTGCTACTTGTTCTACATCACACTTCCTTCTCAAACAGCGAAATGCTTTGACTCGGTGAGTTTCGCGGCATTCCGACTTCGATGCCCCGGTTGCCTAAATTAGTTGCCTTTGAATTTCGGGTGATCCCTCTTGAGCATGTATGCTTCTGCTACTTGTTCTACATCACACTTCCTTCCGCAAACAGCGAAACGCTTTGACTCGGTGAGTTTCGCGGCATTCCGACTTGGATTCCCCGGTTGCCGAAATTCAGTTGCCTTTGAATTTCGGGTGATCCCTCTTGAGCATGTATGCTTCTGCTACTTGTTCTACATCACACTTCCTTCCGCAAACAGCGAAACGCTTTGACTCGGTGAGTTTCGCGGCATTCCGACTTCGATGCCCCGGTTGCCGAAATTCAGTTGCCTTTGAATTTCGGGTGATCCCTCTTGAGCATGTATGCTTCTGCTACTTGTTCTACATCACACTTCCTTCCGCAAATGGCGAAACGCTTTGACTCGGTGAGTTTCGAGGCATTTCGACTTCGATGCCCCGGTTGCCGAAATTCAGTTGCCTTTGAATTTCGGGTGATCCCTCTTGAGCATGTATGCTTCTGCTACTTGTTCTACATCAAACTTCCTTCCTCAAAATAGCGAAACGCTTTGACTCGGTGAGTTTCGCGGCATTCCGACTTGATGCCCCGGTTGCCGAAATTAAGTTGCCTTTGAATTTCGGGTGATCCCTCTTGAGCATGTATGCTTCTGCTACTTGTTCTACATCACACTTTCTTCCGCAAACAGCGAAACGCTTTGACTCGGTGAGTTTCGCGGCATTCCGACTTGGATGCCCCGGTTGCCGAAATTCAGTTGCCTTTGAATTTCGGGTGATCCCTCTTGAGCATGTATGCTTCTGCTACTGTTTCTACATCACACTTCCTTCCGCAAACGGCGAAATGCTTTGACTCGGTGAGTTTCAGCGGCATTCCTGACTTCGATCCCCCGGTCTGCCGAAATTCAGTGCCTTTGAATTTCGGGTGATCCCTCTTGAGCATGTATGCTTCTGCTACTGGTTCTACATCACACTTCCTTCCGCAAACAGCGAAACGCTTAGGACTCGGTTGAGTTTCGCGGCATTCCGACTTCGATGGCCCAGTTGCCGAAATTCAGTTGCCTTTGAATTTCGGGTGATCCTCTTGAGCATGTATGCTTCTAGCTACTTGTTCTACACCACACTTCCTTCCGCAACAGGCGAAACGCTTTGACTCGGTGAGTTTCGCGGCATTCCGACTTCGATGCCCAGTTGCCGAAATTCAGTTGCCTTTGAATTTCGGGTGATCCCTCTTGAGCATGTATGCTTCTGCTACTTGTTCTACACCACACTTCCTTCCGCAAACAGCGAAACGCTTTGACTCGGTGAGTTTCGCGGCATTCCGACTTCGGATGCCCCGAGTTGCCGAAATTTCAGTTGCCTTTGAATTTCGGGTGATCCCTCTTGAGCATGTATGCTTCTGCTACTTGTTCTACACCACACTTCCTTCCGCAAACAGCGAAACGCTTTGACTCGGTGAGTTTCGCGGCATTCCGACTTCGATGCCCCGGTTGCCGAAATTCAGTTGCCTTTGAATTTCGGGTGATCCCTCTTGAGCATGTATGCTTCTGCTACTTGTTCTACATCACACTTCCTTCCGCAAACAGCGAAACGCTTTGACTCGGTGAGTTTCGCGGCATTCTGACTTGGATTGCCCGGTTGCCGAAATTCAGTTGCCTTTGAATTTCGGGTGATCCCTCTTGAGCATGTATGCTTCTGCTACTTGTTCTACACCACACTTCCTTCCGCAAAGGGCGTAACGCTTTGACTCTGTGAGTTTCGCAGGCATTCCGACTTCGATGCCCCGGTTGCCGAAATTCAGTTGCCTTTGAATTTCGGGTGATCCCTCTTGAGCATGTATGCTTCTGCTACTTGTTCTACATCACACTTCCTTCCGCAAACGGCGAAACGCTTTGGACTCGGTGAGTTTCGCGGCATTCCGACTTCGATGCCCCGGTTGCCGAAATTCAGTTGCCTTTGAATTTCGGGTGATCCCTCTTGAGCATGTATGCTTCTGCTACTTGTTCTACATCACACTTCCTTCCTCAAACAGCGAAACGCTTTGACTCGGTGAGTTTCGCGGCATTCCGACTTCGATGCCCCGGTTGCCGAAATTCAGTTGCCTTTGAATTTCGGGTGATCCCTCTTGAGCATGTATGCTTCTGCTACTTGTTCTACACCACACTTCGTTCCGCAACAGCGAAACGCTTTGACTCGGTGAGTTTCGCGGCATTCCGACTTGGATTCCCCGGTTGTCAAAATTCAGTTGCCTTTGAATTTCGGGTGATCCCTCTTGAGCATGTATGCTTTCGCTACTTGTTCTACATCACACTTCCTTCCGCAAACAGCGAAACGCTTTGACTCGGTGAGTTTCGCGGCATTCCGACTTCGATGCCCCGGTTGCCGAAATTCAGTTGCCTTTGAATTTCGGGTGATCCCTCTTGAGCATGTATGCTTCTGCTACTTGTTCTACATCAAACTTCCTTCCGCAAACAGCGAAACGCTTTGACTCGGTGAGTTTCGCGGCATTCCGACTTCGATGCCCCGGTTGCCGAAATTCTAGTTGCCTTTGAATTTCGGGTGATCCCTCTTGAGCATGTATGCTTCTGCTACATGTTCTACATCACACTTCGCTTCCGCAAACAGCGAAACGCTTTGACTCGGTGAGTTTCGCGGCATTCCGACTTCGATGCCCCGGTTGCCGAAATTCAGTTGCCTTTGAATTTCGGGTGATCCCTCTTGAGCATGTATGCTTCTGCTACTTGTTCTACATCACACTTCCTTCCGCAAACGGCGAAACGCTTTGACTCGGTGAGTTTCGCGGCATTCGACTTCGATGCCCCTAGTTGCCGAAAATTCAGTTGCCTTTGAATTTCGGGTGATCCCTCTTGAGCATGTATGCTTCTGCTACTTGTTCTACATCACACTTCCTTCCGCAAACAGCGAAACGCTTTGACTCGATGAGTTTCGCGGCATTCCGACTTCGATGCCCCGGTTGCCGAAATTCGGTTGCCTTTGAATTTCGGGTGATCCCTCTTGAGCATGTATGCTTCTGCTACTTGTTCTACATCACACTTCCTTCCGCAAACAGCGAAACGCTTTGACTCGGTGAGTTTCGCGGCATTCCGACTTCGATGCCCCGGTTGCCGAAATTCAGTTGCCTTTGAATTTCGGGTGATCCCTCTTGAGCATGTATGCTTCTGCTACTTGTTCTACATCACACTTCCTTCCGCAAACAGCGAAACGCTTTGACTCGGTGAGTTTCGCGGCATTCCGACTTGGATTCCCCGGTCGCCAAAATTCAGTTGCCTTTGAATTTCGGGTGATTCCTCTTGAGCATGTATGCTTCTGCTACTTGTTCTACATCACACTTCCTTCCGCAAACGGCGAAACGCTTTGACTCGGTTAGTTTCGCGGCATTCCGACTTCGATGCCCCGGTTGCCGAAATTCAGTTGCCTTTGAATTTCGGGTGATCCCTCTTGAGCATGTATGCTTCTGCTACTTGTTCTACATCACACTTCCTTCCGCAAACGGCGAACGCTTGACTCGGTGAGTTTTCGCGGCATTCCGACTTCGATGCCCCGGTTGCCGAAATTCAGTTGCCTTTGAATTTCGGGTGATCCCTCTTGAGCATGTATGCTTCTGCTACTTGTTCTACATCACACTTCCTTCCGCAAACGCGAAACGCTTTGACTCGGTGAGTTTCGCGGCATTCCGACTTCGATGCCCCGGTTGCCGAAATTCAGTTGCCTTTGAATTTCGGGTGATCCCTCTTGAGCATGTATGCTTCTGCTACCTTGTTCTACATCACACTCGCTTCCGCAAACATCGAAACGCTTTGACTCGGTGATGTTTGCGGCATTCCGACTTCGATGCCCCGGTTGCCGAAATTCAGTTGCCTTTGAATTTCGGGTGATCCCTCTTGAGCATGTATGCTTCTGCTACTTGTTCTACATCACACTTCCTTCCGCAAACAGGCGAAATGCTTTGACTCGGTGAGTTTCGCGGCATTCCGACTTCGATGCCCCGGTTGCCGAAATTCAGTTGCCTTTGAATTTCGGGTGATCCCTCTTGAGCATGTATGCTTCTGCTACTTGTTCTACATCACACTTCCTTCCGCAAACGGCGAAACGCTTTGACTCGGTGAGTTTCGCGGCATTCCGACTTCGATGCCCTAGTTGCCGAAATTCAGTTGCCTTTGAATTTCGGGTGATCCCTCTTGAGCATGTATGCTTCTGCTACTTGTTCTACATCACACTTCCTTCCGCAAACAGGGCGTAACGCTTTGACTCGGTGAGTTTCGCGGCATTCCGACTTCGATGCCCCGGTTGCCGAAATTCAGTTGCCTTTGAATTTCGGGTGATCCCTCTTGAGCATGTATGCTTCTGCTACTTGTTCTACATCACACCTCCTTCCGCAAACAGCGAAACGCTTGACTCTGGTGAGTTTCGCAGGCATTCCGACTTCGATTGCCCCGGTTGCCGAAATTCAGTTGCCTTTGAATTTCGGGTGATCCCTCTTGAGCATGTATGCTTCTGCTACTTGTTCTACATCACACTTCCTTCCTCAAACAGCGAAACGCTTTGACTCGGTGAGTTTCGCGGCATTCCGACTTCGATGGCCCCGGTGCCGAAATTCAGTTGCCTTTGAATTTCGGGTGATCCCTCTTGAGCATGTATGCTTCTGCTACTTGTTCTACATCACACTCGCTTCCGCAAACAGCGAAACGCTTTGACTCGGTGAGTTTCGCGGCATTCCGACTCGATGCCCCGAGTTGTCCGAAATTCAGTTGCCTTTGAATTTCGGGGTGATCCCTCTTGAGCATGTATGCTTCTAGCTACTTGTTCTACAACCACACTTCCTTCCGCAAACAGCGAAACGCTTTTGACTCGGTGAGTTTCGCGGCATTCCGACTTCGATTCCCCGGTGCCGAAATTCAGTTGCCTTTGAATTTCGGGTGATCCCTCTTGAGCATGTATGCTTCTGCTACTTGTTCTACATCAACTTCCTTCCTCAAACAGCGAACGCTT
Source organism: Populus tomentosa (assembly GCA_018804465.1). NCBI lineage: Eukaryota > Viridiplantae > Streptophyta > Magnoliopsida > Malpighiales > Salicaceae > Populus > Populus tomentosa. The sequence goes on along the minus strand of JAAWWB010001308.1, from coordinate 38,391 downwards.
TGACTCGGTGAGTTTCGCGGCATTCCGACTTCGATGCCCCGGTTGCCGAAATTCAGTTGCCTTTGAATTTCGGGTGATCCCTCTTGAGCATGTATGCTTCTGCTACATGTTCTACATCACACTCCTTCCGCAAACAGCGAAACGCTTTGACTCGGTGAGTTTCGCGGCATTCCGACTTCGATGCCCCGGTTGCCGAAATTCAGTTGCCTTTGAATTTCGGGTGATCCCTCTTGAGCATGTATGCTTCTGCTACTTGTTCTACATCACACTTCCTTCCGCAAACAGGCGAAACGCTTTGACTCGGTGAGTTTCGCGGCATTCCGACTTCGATGCCCTAGTTGTCGAAATTCAGTTGCCTTTGAATTTCGGGTGATCCCTCTTGAGCATGTATGCTTCTGCTACTTGTTCTACACACACTTCCTTCCGCAAACAGCGAAACGCTTTGACTCGATGAGTTTCGCGGCATTCCGACTTCGATGCCCCGGTTGCCGAAATTCAGTTGCCTTTGAATTTCGGGTGATCCCTCTTGAGCATGTATGCTTCTGCTACTTGTTCTACATCACACACTTCCTTCCGCAAACAGCGAAACGCTTTGACTCGGTGAGTTTCGCGGCATTCCGACTTCGATGCCCCGGTTGCCGAAATTCAGTTGCCTTTGAATTTCGGGTGATCCCTCTTGAGCATGTATGCTTCTGCTACTTGTTCTACATCACACTCCCTTCCGCAAACAGCGAAACGCTTTGACTCGGTGAGTTTCGCGGCATTCCGACTTGGATGCCCCGGTTGACGAAATTCAGTTGCCTTTGAATTTCGGGTGATCCCTCTTGAGCATGTATGCTTCTGCTACTTGTTCTACATCACACTTCCTTCCGCAAACGGCGAAACGCTTTGACTCGCGTGAGTTTCGCGGCATTCCGACTTCGATGCCCCGGTTGCCGAAATTCAGTTGCCTTTGAATTTCGGGTGATCCCTCTTGAGCATGTATGCTTCTGCTACTTGTTCTACATCACACTTCTTCCGCAACGGGCGTAACGCTTTGACTCGGTGAGTTTCGCGGCATTCCGACTTCGATGCCCCGGTTGCCGAAATTCAGTTGCCTTTGAATTTCGGGTGATCCCTCTTGAGCATGTATGCTTCTGCTACTTGTTCTACATCACACTTCCTTCCGCAAACAGCGAAACGCTTTGACTCGGTGAGTTTCGCGGCATTCCGACTTGGATGCCCCGGTTGCCGAAATTCAGTTGCCTTTGAATTTCGGGTGATCCCTCTTGAGCATGTATGCTTCTGCTACTTGTTCTACATCACACTCCTTCCGCAAACAGCGAAACGCTTTGACTCGGTGAGTTTCGCGGCATTCCGACTTCGATGCCCCGGTTGCCGAAATTCAGTTGCCTTTGAATTTCGGGTGATCCCTCTTGAGCATGTATGCTTCTGCTACTTGTTCTACATCACACCTCCTTCCGCAAACAGCGAAACGCTTTGACTCGGTGAGTTTCGCGGCATTCCGACTTCGATGCCCTCGGTTGCCAAAATTCAGTTGCCTTTGAATTTCGGGTGATCCCTCTTATGCATGTATGCTTCTGCTACTTGTTCTACATCACACTTCCTTCCGCAAACGGCGAAACGCTTTGACTCGGTGAGTTTCGCGGCATTCCGACTTCGATGCCCCGGTTGCCGAAATTCAGTTGCCTTTGAATTTCGGGTGATCCCTCTTGAGCATGTATGCTTCTGCTACTTGTTCTACATCACACTTCCTTCCGCAAACGGCGAAACGCTTCGACTCGGTGAGTTTCGCGACATTCCGACTTCGATGCCCCGGTTGCCGAAATTCAGTTGCCTTTGAATTTCGGGTGATCCCTCTTGAGCATGTATGCTTCTGCTACTTGTTCTACATCACACTTCCTTCCGCAAACAGGCGAAACGCTTTGACTCGTGAGTTTCGCGGCATTCCGGACTTCGATGCCCCGGTTGCCGAAATTCAGTTGCCTTTGAATTTCGGGTGATCCCTCTTGAGCATGTATGCTTCTGCTACTTGTTCTACATCACACTTCCTTCCGCAAACAGCGAAACGCTTTGACTCGGTGAGTTTCGCGGCATTCCGACTTCGATGCCCCGGTTGCCGAAATTCAGTTGCCTTTGAATTTCGGGTGATCCCTCTTGAGCATGTATGCTTCTGCTACTTGTTCTACATCACACTCGCTTCCGCAAACAGCGAAACGCTTTGACTCGGTGAGTTTCGCGGCATTCCGACTTCGGATGCCCAGTTGCTCAAAATTCAGTTGCCTTTGAATTTCGGGTGATCCCTCTTGAGCATGTATGCTTCTGCTACTTGTTCTACAGCACACTTCCTTCCGCAAACAGCGAAACGCTTTGACTCGGTGAGTTTCGCGGCATTCCGACTTCGATGCCCCGGTTGCCGAAATTCAGTTGCCTTTGAATTTCGGGTGATCCCTCTTGAGCATGTATGCTTCTGCTACTTGTTCTACATCACACTTCCTTCCGCCAAACAGCGAAACGCTTTGACTCGGTGAGTTTCGCGGCATTCCGACTTCGATGCCCCGGTTGCCGAAATTCAGTTGCCTTTGAATTTCGGGTGATCCCTCTTGAGCATGTATGCTTCTGCTACTTGTTCTACATCACACTTCCTTCCGCAAACAGCGAAACGCTTTGACTCGGTGAGTTTCGCGGCATTCCGACTTCGATGCCCCGGTTGCCGAAATTCAGTTGCCTTTGAATTTCGGGTGATCCCTCTTGAGCATGTATGCTTCTGCTACTTGTTCTACATCACACTCCTTCCGCAAAAGGCGAAACGCTTTGACTCGGTGAGTTTCGCGGCATTCCGACTTCGATGCCCCGGTTGCCGAAATTCAGTTGCCTTTGAATTTCGGGTGATCCCTCTTGAGCATGTATGCTTCTGCTACTTGTTCTACATCACACTTCCTTCCGCAAACAGCGAAACGCTTTGACTCGGTGAGTTTCGCGGCATTCCGACTTCGGTGCCCCGGTTGCCGAAATTCAGTTGCCTTTGAATTTCGGGTGATCCCTCTTGAGCATGTATGCTTCTGCTACTTGTTCTACATCACACTTCCTTCCGCAAACAGCGAAACGCTTTGACTCGGTGAGTTTCGCGGCATTCCGACTTCGATGCCCCGGTTGCCGAAATTCAGTTGCCTTTGAATTTCGGGTGATCCCTCTTGAGCATGTATGCTTCTGCTACTTGTTCTACATCACACTTCCTTCCGCAAACAGCGAAACGCTTTGACTCGGTGAGTTTCGCGGCATTCCGACTTCGATGCCCCGGTTGCCGAAATTCAGTTGCCTTTGAATTCGGGTGATCCCTCTTGAGCATGTATGCTTCTGCTACTTGTTCTACATCACACTTCCTTCCGCAAACAGCGAAACGCTTTGACTCGGTGAGTTTCGCGGCATTCCGACTTCGATGCCCCAGGTTGCCGAAATTCAGTTGCCTTTGAATTTCGGGTGATCCCTCTTGAGCATGTATGCTTCTGCTACTTGTTCTACATCACACTTCCTTCCGCAAACGGCGAAACGCTTTGACTCGATGAGTTTCGCGGCATTCCGACTTCGATGCCCCTGTTGCCGAAATTCAGTTGCCTTTGAATTTCGGGTGATCCCTCTTGAGCATGTATGCTTCTGCTACTTGTTCTACATCACACTTCCTTCCGCAAACGGCGAAACGCTTTGACTCGGTGAGTTTCGCAGCATTCGGACTTCGATGCCCCGGTTGCCGAAATTCAGTTGCCTTTGAATTTCGGGTGATCCCTCTTGAGCATGTATGCTTCTGCTACTTGTTCTACATCACACTTCCTTCCGCAAATGGCGAAACGCTTTGACTCGGTGAGTTTCCGCGCATTCCGACTTCGATGCCCCGGTTGCCGAAATTCAGTTGCCTTTGAATTTCGGGTGATCCCTCTTGAGCATGTATGCTTCTGCTACTTGTTCTACATCACACTTCCTTCCGCAAACAGCGAAACGCTTTGACTCGGTGAGTTACGCGGCATTCCGACTTCGATGCCCCGGTTGCCAAATTCAGTTGCCTTTGAATTTCGGGTGATCCCTCTTGAGCATGTACGCTTCTGCTACTTGTTCTACATCACACTTCCTTCCGCAAACGGCGAAACGCTTTGACTCGGTGAGTTTCGCGGCATTCCGACTTCGATGCCCCGGTTGCCGAAATTCAGTTGCCTTTGAATTTCGGGTGATCCCTCTTGAGCATGTATGCTTCTGCTACTTGTTCTACATCACACTTCCTTCCGCAAACGGCGAAACGCTTTGACTCGGTGAGTTTCGCGGCATTCCGACTTCGATGCCAGTTGCCGAAATTCAGTTGCCTTTGAATTTCGGGTGATCCCTCTTGAGCATGTATGCTTCTGCTACTTGTTCTACATCACACTTCCTTCCGCAAACAGCGAAACGCTTTGACTCGGTGAGTTTCGCGGCATTCCGACTTCGATGCCCCGGTTGCCTAAATTCAGTTGCCTTTGAATTTCGGGTGATCCCTCTTGAGCATGTATGCTTCTGCTACTTGTTCTACATCACACTTCCTTCCGCAAACGGCGAAACGCTTTGACTCGGTGAGTTTCGCGGCATTCCGACTTCGAGGCCCCGGTTGCCGAAATTCAGTTGCCTTTGAATTTCGGGTGATCCCTCTTGAGCATGTATGCTTCTGCTACTTGTTCTACATCACACTTCCTTCCGCAAACAGGCGAAACGCTTTGACTCGGTGAGTTTCGCGGCATTCCGACTTCGATGCCCCGGTTGCCGAAATTCAGTTGCCTTTGAATTTCGGGTGATCCCTCTTGAGCATGTATGCTTCTGCTACTTGTTCTACATCACACTTCCTTCCGCAAACACCGAAACGCTTTGACTCGGTGAGTTTCGCGGCATTCCGACTTCGATGCCCCGGTTGCCGAAATTCAGTTGCCTTTGAATTTCGGGTGATCCGTCTTGAGCATGTATGCTTCTGCTACTTGTTCTACATCACACTTCCTTCCGCAAACGGCGAAACGCTTTGACTCGGTGAGTTTCGCGGCATTCCGACTTCGATGCCCCAGTTGCCGAAATTCAGTTGCCTTTGAATTTCGGGTGATCCTTCTTGAGCATGTATGCTTCTGCTACTTGTTCTACATCACACTTCCTTCCGCAAAGAGTAAACGCTTTTCGACTCGGTGAGTTTCGCGGCATTCGACTTCGATGCCCCGGTTGCGAAATTCAGTTGCCTTTGAATTTCGGTTGATCCTCTGTGAGCATGTAAGCTTCTGCTACTGTTCTACATCACACTCTCCTTGCAAACAGCCGAAACGCTTTGACTGGTGAGTTTCGCGCATTCCGACTTCGATGCCCCGGTTGCCGAAATTCAGTTGCCTTTGAATTTCGGGTGATCCATCTTGAGCATGTATGCTTCTGCTACTTGTTCTACATCACACTTCCTTCCGCAAACGAGCGAAACGCTTTGACTCGGTGAGTTTCGCGGCATTCCGACTCGATGCCCGGTTGCCGAAATTCAGTTGCCTTTGAATTTCGGGTGATCCCTCTTGAGCATGTATGCTTCTGCTACTGTTCTACATCACACTTCCTTCCGCAAACAGCGAAACGCTTTGACTCGGTGAGTTTCGCGGCATTCCGACTTCGATGCCCCGGTTGCCGAAATTCAGTTGCCTTTGAATTTCGGGTGATCCCTCTTGAGCATGTATGCTTCTGCTACTTGTTCTACATCACACTTCCTTCCGCAAACAGCGAAACGCTTTGACTCGGTGAGTTTCGCGGCATTCCGACTTCGATGCCCCGGTTGCCGAAATTCAGTTGCCTTTGAATTTCGGGTGATCCCTCTTGAGCATGTATGCTTCTGCTACTTGTTCTACATCACACTTCCTTCCGCAAACGGCGAAAAACGCTTTGACTCGGTGAGTTTCGCGGCATTCCGACTTCGATGCCCCGGTTGCCGAAATTCAGTTGCCTTTGAATTTCGGGTGATCCCTCTTGAGCATGTATGCTTCTGCTACTTGTTCTACATCACACTTCCTTCCGCAAACGCGAAACGCTTTGACTCGGTGAGTTTCGCGGCATTCCGACTTCGATGCCCCGGTTGCCGAAATTCAGTTGCCTTTGAATTTCGGGTGATCCTCTTGAGCATGTATGCTTCTGCTACTTGTTCTACATCACACTTCCTTCCGCAAACAGCGAAACGCTTTGACTCGGTGAGTTTCGCGGCATTCCGACTTCGATGCCCCGGTTGCCGAAATTCAGTTGCCTTTGAATTTCGGGTGATCCCTCTTGAGCATGTATGCTTCTGCTACTTGTTCTACATCACACTTCCTTCCGCAAACAGGCGAAACGCTTTGACTCGGTGAGTTTCGCGGCATTCCGACTTCGATGCCCCGGTTGCCGAAATTCAGTTGCCTTTGAATTTCGGGTGATCCCTCTTGAGCATGTATGCTTCTGCTACTTGTTCTACATCACACTTCCTTCCGCAAACAGCGAAACGCTTGACTCGGTGAGTTTCGCGGCATTCCGACTTCGATGCCCCGGTTGCCGAAATTCAGTTGCCTTTGAATTTCGGGTGATCCCTCTTGAGCATGTATGCTTCTGCTACTTGTTCTACATCACACTTCCTTCCGCAAACAGGCGAAACGCTTTGACTCGGTGAGTTTCGCGGCATTCCGACTTCGATGCCCCGGTTGCCGAAATTCAGTTGCCTTTGAATTTCGGGTGATCCCTCTTGAGCATGTATGCTTCTGCTACTTGTTCTACATCACACTTCCTTCCGCAACAAGGCGAAACGCTTTGACTCGGTGAGTTTCGCGGCATTCGACTTCGATGCCCCGGTTGCCGAAATTCAGTTGCCTTTGAATTTCGGGTGATCCCTCTTGAGCATGTATGCTTCTGCTACTTGTTCTACATCACACTTCCTTCCGCAAACAGCGAAACGCTTTGACTCGGTGAGTTTCGCGGCATTCCGACTTCGATGCCCCGGTTGCCGAAATTCAGTTGCCTTTGAATTTCGGGTGATCCCTCTTGAGCATGTATGCTTCTGCTACTTGTTCTACATCACACTTCCTTCCTCAAAAAGCGAACGCTTTGACTCGGTGAGTTTCGCGGCATTCCGACTTCGATGCCCCGGTTGCCGAAATTCAGTTGCCTTTGAATTTCGGGTGATCCCTCTTGAGCATGTATGCTTCTGCTACTTGTTCTACATCACACTTCCCTCCGCAAACAGCGAAACGCTTTGACTCGGTGAGTTTCGCGGCATTCCGACTTCGATGCCCCGGTTGCCGAAATTCAGTTGCCTTTGAATTTCGGGTGATCCCTCTTGAGCATGTATGCTTCTGCTACTTGTTCTACATCACACTTCCTTCCGCAAACGGCGAAACGCTTTGACTCGGTGAGTTTCGCGGCATTCCGACTTCGATGCCCCGGTTGCCGAAATTCAGTTGCCTTTGAATTTCGGGTGATCCCTCTTGAGCATGTATGCTTCTGCTACTTGTTCTACATCACACTTCCTTCCGCAAACAGCGAAACGCTTTGACTCGGTGAGTTTCGCGGCATTCCGACTTCGATGCCCGGTTGCCGAAATTCAGTTGCCTTTGAATTTCGGGTGATCCCTCTTGAGCATGTATGCTTCTGCTACTTGTTCTACATCACACTTCCTTCCGCAAACAACGAAACGCTTTGACTCGGTGAGTTTCGCGGCATTCCGACTTCGATGCCCCGGTTGCCGAAAATTCAGTTGCCTTTGAATTTCGGGTGATCCGTCTTGAGCATGTATGCTTCTGCTACTTGTTCTACATCACACTTCCTTCCGCAACAGGCGAAACGCTTTGACTCGGTGAGTTTCGCGGCATTCCGACTTCGATGCCCCGGTTGCCGAAATTCAGTTGCCTTTGAATTTCGGGTGATCCCTCTTGAGCATGTATGCTTCTGCTACTTGTTCTACATCACACTTCCTTCCGCAAAGGGCCGAAACGCTTTGACTCGGTGAGTTTCGCGGCATTCCGACTTCGATGCCCCGGTTGCCGAAATTCAGTTGCCTTTGAATTTCGGGTGATCCCTCTTGAGCATGTATGCTTCTGCTACTTGTTCTACATCACACTTCCTTCCGCAAACAGCGAAACGCTTTGACTCGGTGAGTTTCGCGGCATTCCGACTTCGATGCCCCGGTTGCCGAAATTCAGTTGCCTTTGAATTTCGGGTGATCCCTCTTGAGCATGTATGCTTCTGCTACTTGTTCTACATCACACTTCCTTCCGCAAACAGCGAAACGCTTTGACTCGGTGAGTTTCGCGGCATTCCGACTTCGATGCCCCGGTTGCCGAAATTCAGTTGCCTTTGAATTTCGGGTGATCCCTCTTGAGCATGTATGCTTCTGCTACTTGTTCTACATCACACTTCCTTCCGCAAACAGGCGAAACGCTTTGACTCGGTGAGTTTCGCGGCATTCCGACTTCGATGCCCCGGTTGCCGAAATTCAGTTGCCTTTGAATTTCGGGTGATCCCTCTTGAGCATGTATGCTTCTGCTACTTGTTCTACATCACACTTCCTTCCGCAAACAGCGAAACGCTTTGACTCGGTGAGTTTCGCGGCATTCCGACTTCGATGCCCCGGTTGCCGAAATTCAGTTGCCTTTGAATTTCGGGTGATCCCTCTTGAGCATGTATGCTTCTGCTACTTGTTCTACATCACACTTCCTTCCGCAAACAGCGAAACGCTTTGACTCGGTGAGTTTCGCGGATTCCGACTTCGATGCCCCGGTTGCCGAAATTCAGTTGCCTTTGAATTTCGGGTGATCCCTCTTGAGCATGTATGCTTCTGCTACTTGTTCTACATCACACTTCCTTCCGCAAACAGCGAAACGCTTTGACTCGGTGAGTTTCGCGGCATTCCGACTTCGATGCCCCGGTTGCCGAAATTCAGTTGCCTTTGAATTTCGGGTGATCCCTCTTGAGCATGTATGCTTCTGCTACTTGTTCTACATCACACTTCCTTCCGCAAACAGCGAAACGCTTTGACTCGGTGAGTTTCGCGGCATTCCGACTTCGATGCCCCGGTTGCCGAAATTCAGTTGCCTTTGAATTTCGGGTGATCCCTCTTGAGCATGTATGCTTCTGCTACTTGTTCTACATCACACTTCCTTCCGCAAACAGGCGAAACGCTTTGACTCGGTGAGTTTCGCGGCATTCCGACTTCGATGCCCCGGTTGCCGAAATTCAGTTGCCTTTGAATTTCGGGTGATCCCTCTTGAGCATGTATGCTTCTGCTACTTGTTCTACATCACACTTCCTTCCGCAAACAGCGAAACGCTTTGACTCGGTGAGTTTCGCGGCATTCCGACTTCGATGCCCCGGTTGCCGAAATTCAGTTGCCTTTGAATTTCGGGTGATCCCTCTTGAGCATGTATGCTTCTGCTACTTGTTCTACATCACACTTCCTTCCGCAACAGGCGAAACGCTTTGACTCGGTGAGTTTCGCGGCATTCCGACTTCGATGCCCCGGTTGCCGAAATTCAGTTGCCTTTGAATTTCGGGTGATCCCTCTTGAGCATGTATGCTTCTGCTACTTGTTCTACATCACACTTCCTTCCGCAAACAGCGAAACGCTTTGACTCGGTGAGTTTCGCGGCATTCCGACTTCGATGCCCCGGTTGCCGAAATTCAGTTGCCTTTGAATTTCGGGTGATCCCTCTTGAGCATGTATGCTTCTGCTACTTGTTCTACATCACACTTCCTTCCGCAAACAGCGAAACGCTTTGACTCGGTGAGTTTCGCGGCATTCCGACTTCGATGCCCCGGTTGCCGAAATTCAGTTGCCTTTGAATTTCGGGTGATCCCTCTTGAGCATGTATGCTTCTGCTACTTGTTCTACATCACACTTCCTTCCGCAAACAGCGAAACGCTTTGACTCGGTGAGTTTCGCGGCATTCCGACTTCGATGCCCCGGTTGCCGAAATTCAGTTGCCTTTGAATTTCGGGTGATCCCTCTTGAGCATGTATGCTTCTGCTACTTGTTCTACATCACACTTCCTTCCGCAAAAGGCGAAACGCTTTGACTCGGTGAGTTTCGCGGCATTCCGACTTCGATGCCCCGGTTGCCGAAATTCAGTTGCCTTTGAATTTCGGGTGATCCCTCTTGAGCATGTATGCTTCTGCTACTTGTTCTACATCACACTTCCTTCCGCAAACAGCGAAACGCTTTGACTCGGTGAGTTTCGCGGCATTCCGACTTCGATGCCCCGGTTGCCGAAATTCAGTTGCCTTTGAATTTCGGGTGATCCCTCTTGAGCATGTATGCTTCTGCTACTTGTTCTACATCACACTTCCTTCCGCAAACAGCGAAACGCTTTGACTCGGTGAGTTTCGCGGCATTCCGACTTCGATGCCCCGGTTGCCGAAATTCAGTTGCCTTTGAATTTCGGGTGATCCCTCTTGAGCATGTATGCTTCTGCTACTTGTTCTACATCACACTTCCTTCCGCAAACGGCGAAACGCTTTGACTCGGTGAGTTTCGCGGCATTCCGACTTCGATGCCCCGGTTGCCGAAATTCAGTTGCCTTTGAATTTCGGGTGATCCCTCTTGAGCATGTATGCTTTGCTACTTGTTCTACATCAGACTTCCTTCCGCAAACGACGAAACGCTTTGACTCGGTGAGTTTCGCGGCATTCCGACTTCGATGCCCCGGTTGCCGAAATTCAGTTGCCTTTGAATTTCGGGTGATCCCTCTTGAGCATGTATGCTTCTGCTACTTGTTCTACATCACACTTCCTTCCGCAAACGGCGAAACGCTTTGACTCGGTGAGTTTCGCGGCATTCCGACTTCGATGCCCCGGTTGCCGAAATTCAGTTGCCTTTGAATTTCGGGTGATCCCTCTTGAGCATGTATGCTTCTGCTACTTGTTCTACATCATACTTTCTTCCGCAAACGCCGAAACGCTTTGACTCGGTGAGTTTCGCGGCATTCCGACTTCGATGCCCCGGTTGCCGAAATTCAGTTGCCTTTGAATTTCGGGTGATCCCTCTTGAGCATGTATGCTTCTGCTACTTGTTCTACATCACACTTCCTTCCGCAAACAGCGAAACGCTTTGACTCGGTGAGTTTCGCGGCATTCCGACTTCGATGCCCCGGTTGCCGAAATTCAGTTGCCTTTGAATTTCGGGTGATCCCTCTTGAGCATGTATGCTTCTGCTACTTGTTCTACATCATACTTCCTTCCGCAAACGGCGAAACGCTTTGACTCGGTGAGTTTCGCGGCATTCCGACTTCGATGCCCCGGTTGCCGAAATTCAGTTGCCTTTGAATTTCGGGTGATCCCTCTTGAGCATGTATGCTTCTGCTACTTGTTCTACATCACACTTCCTTCCGCAAACGGCGAAACGCTTTGACTCGGTGAGTTTCGCGGCATTCCGACTTCGATGCCCCGGTTGCCGAAATTCAGTTGCCTTTGAATTTCGGGTGATCCCTCTTGAGCATGTATGCTTCTGCTACTTGTTCTACATCACACTTCCTTCCGCAAACAGCGAAACGCTTTGACTCGGTGAGTTTCGCGGCATTCCGACTTCGATGCCCCGGTTGCCGAAATTCAGTTGCCTTTGAATTTCGGGTGATCCCTCTTGAGCATGTATGCTTCTGCTACTTGTTCTACATCACACTTCCTTCCGCAAACAGCGAAACGCTTTGACTCGGTGAGTTTCGCGGCATTCCGACTTCGATGCCCCGGTTGCCGAAATTCAGTTGCCTTTGAATTTCGGGTGATCCCTCTTGAGCATGTATGCTTCTGCTACTTGTTCTACATCACACTTCCTTCCGCAAACAGCGAAACGCTTTGACTCGGTGAGTTTCGCGGCATTCCGACTTCGATGCCCCGGTTGCCGAAATTCAGTTGCCTTTGAATTTCGGGTGATCCCTCTTGAGCATGTATGCTTCTGCTACTTGTTCTACATCACACTTCCTTCCGCAAACGGCGAAACGCTTTGACTCGGTGAGTTTCGCGGCATTCCGACTTCGATGCCCCGGTTGCCGAAATTCAGTTGCCTTTGAATTTCGGGTGATCCCTCTTGAGCATGTATGCTTCTGCTACTTGTTCTACATCACACTTCCTTCCGCAAACGGCGAAACGCTTTGACTCGGTGAGTTTCGCGGCATTCCGACTTCGATGCCCCGGTTGCCGAAATTCAGTTGCCTTTGAATTTCGGGTGATCCCTCTTGAGCATGTATGCTTCTGCTACTTGTTCTACATCACACTTCCTTCCGCAAACAGCGAAACGCTTTGACTCGGTGAGTTTCGCGGCATTCCGACTTCGATGCCCCGGTTGCCGAAATTCAGTTGCCTTTGAATTTCGGGTGATCCCTCTTGAGCATGTATGCTTCTGCTACTTGTTCTACATCACACTTCCTTCCGCAAACGGCGAAACGCTTTGACTCGGTGAGTTTCGCGGCATTCCGACTTCGATGCCCCGGTTGCCGAAATTCAGTTGCCTTTGAATTTCGGGTGATCCCTCTTGAGCATGTATGCTTCTGCTACTTGTTCTACATCACACTTCCTTCCGCAAACGGCGAAACGCTTTGACTCGGTGAGTTTCGCGGCATTCCGACTTCGATGCCCCGGTTGCCGAAATTCAGTTGCCTTTGAATTTCGGGTGATCCCTCTTGAGCATGTATGCTTCTGCTACTTGTTCTACATCACACTTCCTTCCGCAAACAGGCGAAACGCTTTGACTCGGTGAGTTTCGCGGCATTCCGACTTCGATGCCCCGGTTGCCGAAATTCAGTTGCCTTTGAATTTCGGGTGATCCCTCTTGAGCATGTATGCTTCTGCTACTTGTTCTACATCACACTTCCTTCCGCAAACGGCGAAACGCTTTGACTCGGTGAGTTTCGCGGCATTCCGACTTCGATGCCCCGGTTGCCGAAATTCAGTTGCCTTTGAATTTCGGGTGATCCCTCTTGAGCATGTATGCTTCTGCTACTTGTTCTACATCACACTTCCTTCCGCAAACAGCGAAACGCTTTGACTCGGTGAGTTTCGCGGCATTCCGACTTCGATGCCCCGGTTGCCGAAATTCAGTTGCCTTTGAATTTCGGGTGATCCCTCTTGAGCATGTATGCTTCTGCTACTTGTTCTACATCACACTTCCTTCCGCAAACGGCGAAACGCTTTGACTCGGTGAGTTTCGCGGCATTCCGACTTCGATGCCCCGGTTGCCGAAATTCAGTTGCCTTTGAATTTCGGGTGATCCCTCTTGAGCATGTATGCTTCTGCTACTTGTTCTACATCACACTTCCTTCCGCAAACAGCGAAACGCTTTGACTCGGTGAGTTTCGCGGCATTCCGACTTCGATGCCCCGGTTGCCGAAATTCAGTTGCCTTTGAATTTCGGGTGATCCCTCTTGAGCATGTATGCTTCTGCTACTTGTTCTACATCACACTTCCTTCCGCAAACAGCGAAACGCTTTGACTCGGTGAGTTTCGCGGCATTCCGACTTCGATGCCCCGGTTGCCGAAATTCAGTTGCCTTTGAATTTCGGGTGATCCCTCTTGAGCATGTATGCTTCTGCTACTTGTTCTACATCACACTTCCTTCCGCAAACAGCGAAACGCTTTGACTCGGTGAGTTTCGCGGCATTCCGACTTCGATGCCCCGGTTGCCGAAATTCAGTTGCCTTTGAATTTCGGGTGATCCCTCTTGAGCATGTATGCTTCTGCTACTTGTTCTACATCACACTTCCTTCCGCAAACGGCGAAACGCTTTGACTCGGTGAGTTTCGCGGCATTCCGACTTCGATGCCCCGGTTGCCGAAATTCAGTTGCCTTTGAATTTCGGGTGATCCCTCTTGAGCATGTATGCTTCTGCTACTTGTTCTACATCACACTTCCTTCCGCAAACAGCGAAACGCTTTGACTCGGTGAGTTTCGCGGCATTCCGACTTCGATGCCCCGGTTGCCGAAATTCAGTTGCCTTTGAATTTCGGGTGATCCCTCTTGAGCATGTATGCTTCTGCTACTTGTTCTACATCACACTTCCTTCCGCAAACGGCGAAACGCTTTGACTCGGTGAGTTTCGCGGCATTCCGACTTCGATGCCCCGGTTGCCGAAATTCAGTTGCCTTTGAATTTCGGGTGATCCCTCTTGAGCATGTATGCTTCTGCTACTTGTTCTACATCACACTTCCTTCCGCAAACAGCGAAACGCTTTGACTCGGTGAGTTTCGCGGCATTCCGACTTCGATGCCCCGGTTGCCGAAATTCAGTTGCCTTTGAATTTCGGGTGATCCCTCTTGAGCATGTATGCTTCTGCTACTTGTTCTACATCACACTTCCTTCCGCAAACAGCGAAACGCTTTGACTCGGTGAGTTTCGCGGCATTCCGACTTCGATGCCCCGGTTGCCGAAATTCAGTTGCCTTTGAATTTCGGGTGATCCCTCTTGAGCATGTATGCTTCTGCTACTTGTTCTACATCACACTTCCTTCCGCAAACAGCGAAACGCTTTGACTCGGTGAGTTTCGCGGCATTCCGACTTCGATGCCCCGGTTGCCGAAATTCAGTTGCCTTTGAATTTCGGGTGATCCCTCTTGAGCATGTATGCTTCTGCTACTTGTTCTACATCACACTTCCTTCCGCAAACGGCGAAACGCTTTGACTCGGTGAGTTTCGCGGCATTCCGACTTCGATGCCCCGGTTGCCGAAATTCAGTTGCCTTTGAATTTCGGGTGATCCCTCTTGAGCATGTATGCTTCTGCTACTTGTTCTACATCACACTTCCTTCCGCAAACAGCGAAACGCTTTGACTCGGTGAGTTTCGCGGCATTCCGACTTCGATGCCCCGGTTGCCGAAATTCAGTTGCCTTTGAATTTCGGGTGATCCCTCTTGAGCATGTATGCTTCTGCTACTTGTTCTACATCATACTTCCTTCCGCAAACGCGAAACGCTTTGACTCGGTGAGTTTCGCGGCATTCCGACTTCGATGCCCCGGTTGCCGAAATTCAGTTGCCTTTGAATTTCGGGTGATCCCTCTTGAGCATGTATGCTTCTGCTACTTGTTCTACATCACACTTCCTTCCGCAAACAGCGAAACGCTTTGACTCGGTGAGTTTCGCGGCATTCCGACTTCGATGCCCCGGTTGCCGAAATTCAGTTGCCTTTGAATTTCGGGTGATCCCTCTTGAGCATGTATGCTTCTGCTACTTGTTCTACATCACACTTCCTTCCGCAAACGGCGAAACGCTTTGACTCGGTGAGTTTCGCGGCATTCCGACTTCGATGCCCCGGTTGCCGAAATTCAGTTGCCTTTGAATTTCGGGTGATCCCTCTTGAGCATGTATGCTTCTGCTACTTGTTCTACATCACACTTCCTTCCGCAAACGGCGAAACGCTTTGACTCGGTGAGTTTCGCGGCATTCCGACTTCGATGCCCCGGTTGCCGAAATTCAGTTGCCTTTGAATTTCGGGTGATCCCTCTTGAGCATGTATGCTTCTGCTACTTGTTCTACATCACACTTCCTTCCGCAAACAGCGAAACGCTTTGACTCGGTGAGTTTCGCGGCATTCCGACTTCGATGCCCCGGTTGCCGAAATTCAGTTGCCTTTGAATTTCGGGTGATCCCTCTTGAGCATGTATGCTTCTGCTACTTGTTCTACATCACACTTCCTTCCGCAAACAGCGAAACGCTTTGACTCGGTGAGTTTCGCGGCATTCCGACTTCGATGCCCCGGTTGCCGAAATTCAGTTGCCTTTGAATTTCGGGTGATCCCTCTTGAGCATGTATGCTTCTGCTACTTGTTCTACATCACACTTCCTTCCGCAAACAGGCGAAACGCTTTGACTCGGTGAGTTTCGCGGCATTCCGACTTCGATGCCCCGGTTGCCGAAATTCAGTTGCCTTTGAATTTCGGGTGATCCCTCTTGAGCATGTATGCTTCTGCTACTTGTTCTACATCACACTTCCTTCCGCAAACGGCGAAACGCTTTGACTCGGTGAGTTTCGCGGCATTCCGACTTCGATGCCCCGGTTGCCGAAATTCAGTTGCCTTTGAATTTCGGGTGATCCCTCTTGAGCATGTATGCTTCTGCTACTTGTTCTACATCACACTTCCTTCCGCAAACGGCGAAACGCTTTGACTCGGTGAGTTTCGCGGCATTCCGACTTCGATGCCCCGGTTGCCGAAATTCAGTTGCCTTTGAATTTCGGGTGATCCCTCTTGAGCATGTATGCTTCTGCTACTTGTTCTACATCACACTTCCTTCCGCAAACGGCGAAACGCTTTGACTCGGTGAGTTTCGCGGCATTCCGACTTCGATGCCCCGGTTGCCGAAATTCAGTTGCCTTTGAATTTCGGGTGATCCCTCTTGAGCATGTATGCTTCTGCTACTTGTTCTACATCACACTTCCTTCCGCAAACGGCGAAACGCTTTGACTCGGTGAGTTTCGCGGCATTCCGACTTCGATGCCCCGGTTGCCGAAATTCAGTTGCCTTTGAATTTCGGGTGATCCCTCTTGAGCATGTATGCTTCTGCTACTTGTTCTACATCACACTTCCTTCCGCAAACAGCAAAACGCTTTGACTCGGTGAGTTTCGCGGCATTCCGACTTCGATGCCCCGGTTGCCGAAATTCAGTTGCCTTTGAATTTCGGGTGATCCCTCTTGAGCATGTATGCTTCTGCTACTTGTTCTACATCACACTTCCTTCCGCAAACAGCGAAACGCTTTGACTCGGTGAGTTTCGCGGCATTCCGACTTCGATGCCCCGGTTGCCGAAATTCAGTTGCCTTTGAATTTCGGGTGATCCCTCTTGAGCATGTATGCTTCTGCTACTTGTTCTACATCACACTTCCTTCCGCAAACGGCGAAACGCTTTGACTCGGTGAGTTTCGCGGCATTCCGACTTCGATGCCCCGGTTGCCGAAATTCAGTTGCCTTTGAATTTCGGGTGATCCCTCTTGAGCATGTATGCTTCTGCTACTTGTTCTACATCACACTTCCTTCCGCAAACGGCGAAACGCTTTGACTCGGTGAGTTTCGCGGCATTCCGACTTCGATGCCCCGGTTGCCGAAATTCAGTTGCCTTTGAATTTCGGGTGATCCCTCTTGAGCATGTATGCTTCTGCTACTTGTTCTACATCACACTTCCTTCCGCAAAAGCGAAACGCTTTGACTCGGTGAGTTTCGCGGCATTCCGACTTCGATGCCCCGGTTGCCGAAATTCAGTTGCCTTTGAATTTCGGGTGATCCCTCTTGAGCATGTATGCTTCTGCTACTTGTTCTACATCACACTTCCTTCCGCAAACAGCGAAACGCTTTGACTCGGTGAGTTTCGCGGCATTCCGACTTCGATGCCCCGGTTGCCGAAATTCAGTTGCCTTTGAATTTCGGGTGATCCCTCTTGAGCATGTATGCTTCTGCTACTTGTTCTACATCACACTTCCTTCCGCAAACGGCGAAACGCTTTGACTCGGTGAGTTTCGCGGCATTCCGACTTCGATGCCCCGGTTGCCGAAATTCAGTTGCCTTTGAATTTCGGGTGATCCCTCTTGAGCATGTATGCTTCTGCTACTTGTTCTACATCACACTTCCTTCCGCAAACGGCGAAACGCTTTGACTCGGTGAGTTTCGCGGCATTCCGACTTCGATGCCCCGGTTGCCGAAATTCAGTTGCCTTTGAATTTCGGGTGATCCCTCTTGAGCATGTATGCTTCTGCTACTTGTTCTACATCACACTTCCTTCCGCAAACGGCGAAACGCTTTGACTCGGTGAGTTTCGCGGCATTCCGACTTCGATGCCCCGGTTGCCGAAATTCAGTTGCCTTTGAATTTCGGGTGATCCCTCTTGAGCATGTATGCTTCTGCTACTTGTTCTACATCACACTTCCTTCCGCAAACAGCGAAACGCTTTGACTCGGTGAGTTTCGCGGCATTCCGACTTCGATGCCCCGGTTGCCGAAATTCAGTTGCCTTTGAATTTCGGGTGATCCCTCTTGAGCATGTATGCTTCTGCTACTTGTTCTACATCACACTTCCTTCCGCAAACAGCGAAACGCTTTGACTCGGTGAGTTTCGCGGCATTCCGACTTCGATGCCCCGGTTGCCGAAATTCAGTTGCCTTTGAATTTCGGGTGATCCCTCTTGAGCATGTATGCTTCTGCTACTTGTTCTACATCACACTTCCTTCCGCAAACGGCGAAACGCTTTGACTCGGTGAGTTTCGCGGCATTCCGACTTCGATGCCCCGGTTGCCGAAATTCAGTTGCCTTTGAATTTCGGGTGATCCCTCTTGAGCATGTATGCTTCTGCTACTTGTTCTACATCACACTTCCTTCCGCAAACAGCGAAACGCTTTGACTCGGTGAGTTTCGCGGCATTCCGACTTCGATGCCCCGGTTGCCGAAATTCAGTTGCCTTTGAATTTCGGGTGATCCCTCTTGAGCATGTATGCTTCTGCTACTTGTTCTACATCACACTTCCTTCCGCAAACAGCGAAACGCTTTGACTCGGTGAGTTTCGCGGCATTCCGACTTCGATGCCCCGGTTGCCGAAATTCAGTTGCCTTTGAATTTCGGGTGATCCCTCTTGAGCATGTATGCTTCTGCTACTTGTTCTACATCACACTTCCTTCCGCAAACGGCGAAACGCTTTGACTCGGTGAGTTTCGCGGCATTCCGACTTCGATGCCCCGGTTGCCGAAATTCAGTTGCCTTTGAATTTCGGGTGATCCCTCTTGAGCATGTATGCTTCTGCTACTTGTTCTACATCACACTTCCTTCCGCAAACAGCGAAACGCTTTGACTCGGTGAGTTTCGCGGCATTCCGACTTCGATGCCCCGGTTGCCGAAATTCAGTTGCCTTTGAATTTCGGGTGATCCCTCTTGAGCATGTATGCTTCTGCTACTTGTTCTACATCACACTTCCTTCCGCAAACGGCGAAACGCTTTGACTCGGTGAGTTTCGCGGCATTCCGACTTCGATGCCCCGGTTGCCGAAATTCAGTTGCCTTTGAATTTCGGGTGATCCCTCTTGAGCATGTATGCTTCTGCTACTTGTTCTACATCACACTTCCTTCCGCAAAAGGCGAAACGCTTTGACTCGGTGAGTTTCGCGGCATTCCGACTTCGATGCCCCGGTTGCCGAAATTCAGTTGCCTTTGAATTTCGGGTGATCCCTCTTGAGCATGTATGCTTCTGCTACTTGTTCTACATCACACTTCCTTCCGCAAACGCGAAACGCTTTGACTCGGTGAGTTTCGCGGCATTCCGACTTCGATGCCCCGGTTGCCGAAATTCAGTTGCCTTTGAATTTCGGGTGATCCCTCTTGAGCATGTATGCTTCTGCTACTTGTTCTACATCACACTTCCTTCCGCAAACAGCGAAACGCTTTGACTCGGTGAGTTTCGCGGCATTCCGACTTCGATGCCCCGGTTGCCGAAATTCAGTTGCCTTTGAATTTCGGGTGATCCCTCTTGAGCATGTATGCTTCTGCTACTTGTTCTACATCACACTTCCTTCCGCAAACGGCGAAACGCTTTGACTCGGTGAGTTTCGCGGCATTCCGACTTCGATGCCCCGGTTGCCGAAATTCAGTTGCCTTTGAATTTCGGGTGATCCCTCTTGAGCATGTATGCTTCTGCTACTTGTTCTACATCACACTTCCTTCCGCAAACGGCGAAACGCTTTGACTCGGTGAGTTTCGCGGCATTCCGACTTCGATGCCCCGGTTGCCGAAATTCAGTTGCCTTTGAATTTCGGGTGATCCCTCTTGAGCATGTATGCTTCTGCTACTTGTTCTACATCACACTTCCTTCCGCAAACAGGCGAAACGCTTTGACTCGGTGAGTTTCGCGGCATTCCGACTTCGATGCCCCGGTTGCCGAAATTCAGTTGCCTTTGAATTTCGGGTGATCCCTCTTGAGCATGTATGCTTCTGCTACTTGTTCTACATCACACTTCCTTCCGCAAACGGCGAAACGCTTTGACTCGGTGAGTTTCGCGGCATTCCGACTTCGATGCCCCGGTTGCCGAAATTCAGTTGCCTTTGAATTTCGGGTGATCCCTCTTGAGCATGTATGCTTCTGCTACTTGTTCTACATCACACTTCCTTCCGCAAACGGCGAAACGCTTTGACTCGGTGAGTTTCGCGGCATTCCGACTTCGATGCCCCGGTTGCCGAAATTCAGTTGCCTTTGAATTTCGGGTGATCCCTCTTGAGCATGTATGCTTCTGCTACTTGTTCTACATCACACTTCCTTCCGCAAACAGCGAAACGCTTTGACTCGGTGAGTTTCGCGGCATTCCGACTTCGATGCCCCGGTTGCCGAAATTCAGTTGCCTTTGAATTTCGGGTGATCCCTCTTGAGCATGTATGCTTCTGCTACTTGTTCTACATCACACTTCCTTCCGCAAACAGCGAAACGCTTTGACTCGGTGAGTTTCGCGGCATTCCGACTTCGATGCCCCGGTTGCCGAAATTCAGTTGCCTTTGAATTTCGGGTGATCCCTCTTGAGCATGTATGCTTCTGCTACTTGTTCTACATCACACTTCCTTCCGCAAACGGCGAAACGCTTTGACTCGGTGAGTTTCGCGGCATTCCGACTTCGATGCCCCGGTTGCCGAAATTCAGTTGCCTTTGAATTTCGGGTGATCCCTCTTGAGCATGTATGCTTCTGCTACTTGTTCTACATCACACTTCCTTCCGCAAACAGCGAAACGCTTTGACTCGGTGAGTTTCGCGGCATTCCGACTTCGATGCCCCGGTTGCCGAAATTCAGTTGCCTTTGAATTTCGGGTGATCCCTCTTGAGCATGTATGCTTCTGCTACTTGTTCTACATCACACTTCCTTCCGCAAAAGCGAAACGCTTTGACTCGGTGAGTTTCGCGGCATTCCGACTTCGATGCCCCGGTTGCCGAAATTCAGTTGCCTTTGAATTTCGGGTGATCCCTCTTGAGCATGTATGCTTCTGCTACTTGTTCTACATCACACTTCCTTCCGCAAACAGCCAAACGCTTTGACTCGGTGAGTTTCGCGGCATTCCGACTTCGATGCCCCGGTTGCCGAAATTCAGTTGCCTTTGAATTTCGGGTGATCCCTCTTGAGCATGTATGCTTCTGCTACTTGTTCTACATCACACTTCCTTCCGCAAACAGCGAAACGCTTTGACTCGGTGAGTTTCGCGGCATTCCGACTTCGATGCCCCGGTTGCCGAAATTCAGTTGCCTTTGAATTTCGGGTGATCCCTCTTGAGCATGTATGCTTCTGCTACTTGTTCTACATCACACTTCCTTCCGCAAACGGCGAAACGCTTTGACTCGGTGAGTTTCGCGGCATTCCGACTTCGATGCCCCGGTTGCCGAAATTCAGTTGCCTTTGAATTTCGGGTGATCCCTCTTGAGCATGTATGCTTCTGCTACTTGTTCTACATCACACTTCCTTCCGCAAACAAGCGAAACGCTTTGACTCGGTGAGTTTCGCGGCATTCCGACTTCGATGCCCCGGTTGCCGAAATTCAGTTGCCTTTGAATTTCGGGTGATCCCTCTTGAGCATGTATGCTTCTGCTACTTGTTCTACATCACACTTCCTTCCGCAAACAGGCGAAACGCTTTGACTCGGTGAGTTTCGCGGCATTCCGACTTCGATGCCCCGGTTGCCGAAATTCAGTTGCCTTTGAATTTCGGGTGATCCCTCTTGAGCATGTATGCTTCTGCTACTTGTTCTACATCACACTTCCTTCCGCAAACAGCGAAACGCTTTGACTCGGTGAGTTTCGCGGCATTCCGACTTCGATGCCCCGGTTGCCGAAATTCAGTTGCCTTTGAATTTCGGGTGATCCCTCTTGAGCATGTATGCTTCTGCTACTTGTTCTACATCACACTTCCTTCCGCAAACAGGCGAAACGCTTTGACTCGGTGAGTTTCGCGGCATTCCGACTTCGATGCCCCGGTTGCCGAAATTCAGTTGCCTTTGAATTTCGGGTGATCCCTCTTGAGCATGTATGCTTCTGCTACTGTTCTACATCACACTTCCTTCCGCAAACAGCGAAACGCTTTGACTCGGTGAGTTTCGCGGCATTCCGACTTCGATGCCCCGGTTGCCGAAATTCAGTTGCCTTTGAATTTCGGGTGATCCCTCTTGAGCATGTATGCTTCTGCTACTTGTTCTACATCACACTTCCTTCCGCAAACAGCGAAACGCTTTGACTCGGTGAGTTTCGCGGCATTTCCGACTTCGATGCCCCGGTTGCCGAAATTCAGTTGCCTTTGAATTTCGGGTGATCCCTCTTGAGCATGTATGCTTCTGCTACTTGTTCTACATCACACTTCCTTCCGCAAACGGCGAAACGCTTTGACTCGGTGAGTTTCGCGGCATTCCGACTTCGATGCCCCGGTTGCCGAAATTCAGTTGCCTTTGAATTTCGGGTGATCCCTCTTGAGCATGTATGCTTCTGCTACTTGTTCTACATCACACTTCCTTCCGCAAAAAGCGAAACGCTTTGACTCGGTGAGTTTCGCGGCATTCCGACTTCGATGCCCCGGTTGCCGAAATTCAGTTGCCTTTGAATTTCGGGTGATCCCTCTTGAGCATGTATGCTTCTGCTACTTGTTCTACATCACACTTCCTTCCGCAAACGACGAACGCTTTGACTCGGTGAGTTTCGCGGCATTCCGACTTCGATGCCCCGGTGCCGAAATTCAGTTGCCTTTGAATTTCGGGTGATCCCTCTTGAGCATGTATGCTTCTGCTACTTGTTCTACATCACACTTCCTTCCGCAAACGGCGAAACGCTTTGACTCGGTGAGTTTCGCGGCATTCCGACTTCTGATGCCCCGGTTGCCGAAATTCAGTTGCCTTTGAATTTCGGGTGATCCCTCTTGAGCATGTATGCTTCTGCTACTTGTTCTACATCACACTTCCTTCCGCAAACGGCCAAACGCTTTGACTCGGTGAGTTTCGCGGCATTCTGGACTTCGATGCCCCGGTTGCCGAAATTCAGTTGCCTTTGAATTTCGGGTGATCCCTCTTGAGCATGTATGCTTCTGCTACTTGTTCTACATCACACTTCCTTCCGCAAACAGCGAAACGCTTTGACTCGGTGAGTTTCGCGGCATTCCGACTTCGATGCCCCGGTTGCCGAAATTCAGTTGCCTTTGAATTTCGGGTGATCCCTCTTGAGCATGTATGCTTCTGCTACTTGTTCTACTTCACACTTCCTTCCGCAAACGGCGAAACGCTTTGACTCGGTGAGTTTCGCGGCATTCCGACTTCGATGCCCCGGTTGCCGAAATTCAGTTGCCTTTGAATTTCGGGTGATCCCTCTTGAGCATGTATGCTTCTGCTACTTGTTCTACACCACCCTTCCTTCCGCAAACGGCGAAACGCTTTGACTCGGTGAGTTTCGCGGCATTCCGACTTCGATGCCCCGGTTGCCGAAATTCAGTTGCCTTTGAATTTCGGGTGATCCCTCTTGAGCATGTATGCTTCTGCTACTTGTTCTACATCACACTTCCTTCCGCAAACGGCGAAACGCTTTGACTCGGTGAGTTTCGCGGCATTCCGACTTCGATGCCCCGGTTGCCGAAATTCAGTTGCCTTTGAATTTCGGGTGATCCCTCTTGAGCATGTATGCTTCTGCTACTTGTTCTACATCACACTTCCTTCCGCAAACAGGCGAAACGCTTTGACTCGGTGAGTTTCGCGGCATTCGACTTCGATGCCCCGGTTGCCGAAATTCAGTTGCCTTTGAATTTCGGGTGATCCCTCTTGAGCATGTATGCTTCTGCTACTTGTTCTACATCACGACTTCCTTCCGCAAACGGCGAAACGCTTTGACTCGGTGAGTTTCGCGGCATTCCGACTTCGATGCCCCAGGTTGCCGAAATTCAGTTGCCTTTGAATTTCGGGTGATCCCTCTTGAGCATGTATGCTTCTGCTACTTGTTCTACATCACACTTCCTTCCGCAAACGGCGAAACGCTTTGACTCGGTGAGTTTCGCGGCATTCCGACTTCGATGCCCCGGTTGCCGAAATTCAGTTGCCTTTGAATTTCGGGTGATCCCTCTTGAGCATGTATGCTTCTGCTACTGTTCTACATCACACTTCCTTCCGCCAAACGAGCGAAACGCTTTGACTCGGTGAGTTTCGCGGCATTCCGACTTCGATGCCCCGGTTGCCGAAATTCAGTTGCCTTTGAATTTCGGGTGATCCCTCTTGAGCATGTATGCTTCTGCTACTTGTTCTACATCACATTTCCTTCCGCAAACGGCGAAACGCTTTGACTCGGTGAGTTTCGCGGCATTCCGACTTCGATGCCCCGGTTGCCGAAATTCAGTTGCCTTTGAATTTCGGGTGATCCCTCTTGAGCATGTATGCTTCTGCTACTTGTTCTACATCACACTTCCTTCGCAAACAGCGAAACGCTTGACTCGGTGAGTTTCGCGGCATTCCGACTTCGATGCCCCGGTTGCCGAAATTCAGTTGCCTTTGAATTTCGGGTGATCCCTCTTGAGCATGTATGCTTCTGCTACTTGTTCTACATCACACTTCCTTCCGCAAACGGCGAAACGCTTTGACTCGGTGAGTTTCGCGGCATTCCGACTTCGATGCCCCGGTTGCCGAAATTCAGTTGCCTTTGAATTTCGGGTGATCCCTCTTGAGCATGTATGCTTCTGCTACTTGTTCTACATCACACTTCCTTCCGCAAACGGCGAAACGCTTTGACTCGGTGAGTTTCGCGGCATTCCGACTTCGATGCCCCCGTTGCCGAAATTCAGTTGCCTTTGAATTTCGGGTGATCCCTCTTGAGCATGTATGCTTCTGCTACTTGTTCTACATCACACTTCCTTCCGCAAACGGCGAAACGCTTTGACTCGGTGAGTTTCGCGGCATTCCGACTTCGATGCCCCGGTTGCCGAAATTCAGTTGCCTTTGAATTTCGGGTGATCCCTCTTGAGCATGTATGCTTCTGCTACTTGTTCTACATCACACTTCTTCCGCAAACGGCGAAACGCTTTGACTCGGTGAGTTTCGCGGCATTCCGACTTCGATGCCCCGGTTGCCGAAATTCAGTTGCCTTTGAATTTCGGGTGATCCCTCTTGAGCATGTAGGCTTCTGCTACTTGTTCTACATCACACTTCCTTCCGAAACGGCGAAACGCTTTGACTCGGTGAGTTTCGCGGCATTCCGACTTCGATGCCCCGGTTGCCGAAATTCAGTTGCCTTTGAATTTCGGGTGATCCCTCTTGAGCATGTATGCTTCTGCTACTTGTTCTACATCACACTTCCTTCCGCAAACGGCGAAACGCTTTGACTCGGTGAGTTTCGGGGCATTCCGACTTCGATGCCCCGGTTGCCGAAATTCAGTTGCCTTTGAATTTCGGGTGATCCCTCTTGAGCATGTATGCTTCTGCTACTTGTTCTACATCACACTTCCTTCCGCAAACAACGAAACGCTTTGACTCGGTGAGTTTCGCGGCATTCCGACTTCGATGCCCCGGTTGCCGAAATTCAGTTGCCTTTGAATTTCGTGTGATCCCTCTTGAGCATGTATGCTTCTGCTACTTGTTCTACATCACACTTCCTTCCGCAAACGGCGAAACGCTTTTTGACTCGGTGAGTTTCGCGGCATTCCGACTTCGATGCCCCGGTTGCCGAAATTCAGTTGCCTTTGAATTTCGGTGTGATCCCTCTTGAGCATGTATGCTTCTGCTACTTGTTCTACATCACACTTCCTTCCGCAAACGGCGAAACGCTTTGACTCGGTGAGTTTCGCGGCATTCCGACTTCGATGCCCCAGTTGCCGAAATTCAGTTGACTTTGAATTTCGGGTGATCCGTCTTGAGCATGTATGCTTCTGCTACTTGTTCTACATCACACTTCCTTCCGCAAACGGCGAAACGCTTTGACTCGGTGAGTTTCGCGGCATTCCGACTTCGATGCCCCGGTTGCCGAAATTCAGTTGCCTTTGAATTTCGGGTGATCCCTCTTGAGCATGTATGCTTCTGCTACTTGTTCTACATCACACTTCCTTCGCAAATGGCGAAACGCTTTGACTCGGTGAGTTTCGCGGCATTCCGACTTCGATGCCCCGGTTGCCGAAATTCAGTTGCCTTTGAATTTCGGGTGATCCTTCTTGAGCATGTATGCTTCTGCTACTTGTTCTACATCACACTTCCTTCCGGAAACGGCGAAACGCTTTGACTCGGTGAGTTTCGCGGCATTCCGACTTCGATGCCCCGGTTGCCGAAATTCAGTTGCCTTTGAATTTCGGGTGATCCCTCTTGAGCATGTATGCTTCTGCTACTTGTTCTACATCACACTTCCTTCCGCAAACGGCGAAACGCTTTGACTCGGTGAGTTTCGCGGCATTCGACTTCGATGCCCCAGTTGCCGAAATTCAGTTGCCTTTGAATTTCGGGTGATCCCTCTTGAGCATGTATGCTTCTGCTACTTGTTCTACATCACACTTCCTTCCGCAAACAGCGAAACGCTTTGACTCGGTGAGTTTCGCGGCATTCCGACTTCGATGCCCCGGTTGCCGAAATTCAGTTGCCTTTGAATTTCGGGTGATCCCTCTTGAGCATGTATGCTTCTGCTACTTGTTCTACATCACACTTCCTTCCGCAAACGGCGAAACGCTTTGACTCGGTGAGTTTCGCGGCATTCCGACTTCGATGCCCCGGTTGCCGAAATTCAGTTGCCTTTGAATTTCGGGTGATCCCTCTTGAGCATGTATGCTTCTGCTACTTGTTCTACATCACACTTCCTTCCGCAAACGGCGAAACGCTTTGACTCGGTGAGTTTCGCGGCATTCCGACTTCGATGCCCCGGTTGCCGAAATTCAGTTGCCTTTGAATTTCGGGTGATCCCTCTTGAGCATGTATGCTTCTGCTACTTGTTCTACATCACACTTCCTTCCGCAAACAGCGAAACGCTTTGACTCGGTGAGTTTCGCGGCATTCCGACTTCGATGCCCCGGTTGCCGAAATTCAGTTGCCTTTGAATTTCGGGTGATCCCTCTTGAGCATGTATGCTTCTGCTACTTGTTCTACATCACACTTCTTCCGCAAACGGCGAAACGCTTTGACTCGGTGAGTTTCGCGGCATTCCGACTTCGATGCCCCGGTTGCCGAAATTCAGTTGCCTTTGAATTTCGGGTGATCCCTCTTGAGCATGTATGCTTCTGCTACTTGTTCTACATCACACTTCCTTCCGCAAACGGCGAAACGCTTTGACTCGGTGAGTTTCGCGGCATTCCGACTTCGATGCCCCGGTTGCCGAAATTCAGTTGCCTTTGAATTTCGGGTGATCCCTCTTGAGCATGTATGCTTCTGCTACTTGTTCTACATCACACTTCCTTCCGCAAACGGCGAAACGCTTTGACTCGGTGAGTTTCGCGGCATTCCGACTTCGATGCCCCGGTTGCCGAAATTCAGTTGCCTTTGAATTTCGGGTGATCCCTCTTGAGCATGTATGCTTCTGCTACTTGTTCTACATCACACTTCCTTCCGCAAACGCGAAACGCTTTGACTCGGTGAGTTTCGCGGCATTCCGACTTCGATGCCCCGGTTGCCGAAATTCAGTTGCCTTTGAATTTCGGGTGATCCCTCTTGAGCATGTATGCTTCTGCTACTTGTTCTACATCACACTTCCTTCCGCAAACGGCGAAACGCTTTGACTCGGTGAGTTTCGCGGCATTCCGACTTCGATGCCCCGGTTGCCGAAATTCAGTTGCCTTTGAATTTCGGGTGATCCCTCTTGAGCATGTATGCTTCTGCTACTTGTTCTACATCACACTTCCTTCCGCAAACGGCGAAACGCTTTGACTCGGTGAGTTTCGCGGCATTCCGACTTCGATGCCCCGGTTGCCGAAATTCAGTTGCCTTTGAATTTCGGGTGATCCCTCTTGAGCATGTATGCTTCTGCTACTTGTTCTACATCACACTTCCTTCCGCAAACGGCGAAACGCTTTGACTCGGTGAGTTTCGCGGCATTCCGACTTCGATGCCCCGGTTGCCGAAATTCAGTTGCCTTTGAATTTCGGGTGATCCCTCTTGAGCATGTATGCTTCTGCTACTTGTTCTACATCACACTTCCTTCCGCAAACGGCGAAACGCTTTGACTCGGTGAGTTTCGCGGCATTCCGACTTCGATGCCCCGGTTGCCGAAATTCAGTTGCCTTTGAATTTCGGGTGATCCCTCTTGAGCATGTATGCTTCTGCTACTTGTTCTACATCACACTTCCTTCCGCAAACAGCGAAACGCTTTGACTCGGTGAGTTTCGCGGCATTCCGACTTCGATGCCCCGGTTGCCGAAATTCAGTTGCCTTTGAATTTCGGGTGATCCCTCTTGAGCATGTATGCTTCTGCTACTTGTTCTACATCACACTTCCTTCCGCAAACGGCGAAACGCTTTGACTCGGTGAGTTTCGCGGCATTCCGACTTCGATGCCCCGGTTGCCGAAATTCAGTTGCCTTTGAATTTCGGGTGATCCCTCTTGAGCATGTATGCTTCTGCTACTTGTTCTACATCACACTTCCTTCCGCAAACAGCGAAACGCTTTGACTCGGTGAGTTTCGCGGCATTCCGACTTCGATGCCCCGGTTGCCGAAATTCAGTTGCCTTTGAATTTCGGGTGATCCCTCTTGAGCATGTATGCTTCTGCTACTTGTTCTACATCACACTTCCTTCCGCAAACAGGCGAAACGCTTTGACTCGGTGAGTTTCGCGGCATTCCGACTTCGATGCCCCGGTTGCCGAAATTCAGTTGCCTTTGAATTTCGGGTGATCCCTCTTGAGCATGTATGCTTCTGCTACTTGTTCTACATCACACTTCCTTCCGCAAACGGCGAAACGCTTTGACTCGGTGAGTTTCGCGGCATTCCGACTTCGATGCCCCGGTTGCCGAAATTCAGTTGCCTTTGAATTTCGGGTGATCCCTCTTGAGCATGTATGCTTCTGCTACTTGTTCTACATCACACTTCCTTCCGCAAACGGCGAAACGCTTTGACTCGGTGAGTTTCGCGGCATTCCGACTTCGATGCCCCGGTTGCCGAAATTCAGTTGCCTTTGAATTTCGGGTGATCCCTCTTGAGCATGTATGCTTCTGCTACTTGTTCTACATCACACTTCCTTCCGCAAACGGCGAAACGCTTTGACTCGGTGAGTTTCGCGGCATTCCGACTTCGATGCCCCGGTTGCCGAAATTCAGTTGCCTTTGAATTTCGGGTGATCCCTCTTGAGCATGTATGCTTCTGCTACTTGTTCTACATCACACTTCCTTCCGCAAACGGCGAAACGCTTTGACTCGGTGAGTTTCGCGGCATTCCGACTTCGATGCCCCGGTTGCCGAAATTCAGTTGCCTTTGAATTTCGGGTGATCCCTCTTGAGCATGTATGCTTCTGCTACTTGTTCTACATCACACTTCCTTCCGCAAACGGCGAAACGCTTTGACTCGGTGAGTTTCGCGGCATTCCGACTTCGATGCCCCGGTTGCCGAAATTCAGTTGCCTTTGAATTTCGGGTGATCCCTCTTGAGCATGTATGCTTCTGCTACTTGTTCTACATCACACTTCCTTCCGCAAACGGCGAAACGCTTTGACTCGGTGAGTTTCGCGGCATTCCGACTTCGATGCCCCGGTTGCCGAAATTCAGTTGCCTTTGAATTTCGGGTGATCCCTCTTGAGCATGTATGCTTCTGCTACTTGTTCTACATCACACTTCCTTCCGCAAACGGCGAAACGCTTTGACTCGGTGAGTTTCGCGGCATTCCGACTTCGATGCCCCGGTTGCCGAAATTCAGTTGCCTTTGAATTTCGGGTGATCCCTCTTGAGCATGTATGCTTCTGCTACTTGTTCTACATCACACTTCCTTCCGCAAACAGCGAAACGCTTTGACTCGGTGAGTTTCGCGGCATTCCGACTTCGATGCCCCGGTTGCCGAAATTCAGTTGCCTTTGAATTTCGGGTGATCCCTCTTGAGCATGTATGCTTCTGCTACTTGTTCTACATCACACTTCCTTCCGCAAACGGCCAAACGCTTTGACTCGGTGAGTTTCGCGGCATTCCGACTTCGATGCCCCGGTTGCCGAAATTCAGTTGCCTTTGAATTTCGGGTGATCCCTCTTGAGCATGTATGCTTCTGCTACTTGTTCTACATCAC
Organism: Populus tomentosa; assembly: GCA_018804465.1. Lineage (NCBI taxonomy): Eukaryota > Viridiplantae > Streptophyta > Magnoliopsida > Malpighiales > Salicaceae > Populus > Populus tomentosa. The sequence continues at coordinate 8,230 of JAAWWB010001308.1, read as the reverse complement.
ACTTCCTTCCGCAAACAAGCGAAACGCTTTGACTCGGTGAGTTTCGCGGCATTCGACTTCGATGCCCCGGTTGCCGAAATTCAGTTGCCTTTGAATTTCGGGTGATCCCTCTTGAGCATGTATGCTTCTGCTACTTGTTCTACATCACACTTCCTTCCGCAAACAGCGAAACGCTTTGACTCGGTGAGTTTCGCGGCATTCCGACTTCGATGCCCCGGTTGCCGAAATTCAGTTGCCTTTGAATTTCGGGTGATCCCTCTTGAGCATGTATGCTTCTGCTACTTGTTCTACATCACACTTCCTTCCGCAAACGGCGAAACGCTTTGACTCGGTGAGTTTCGCGGCATTCCGACTTCGATGCCCCGGTTGCCGAAATTCAGTTGCCTTTGAATTTCGGGTGATCCCTCTTGAGCATGTATGCTTCTGCTACTTGTTCTACATCACACTTCCTTCCGCAAACGGCGAAACGCTTTGACTCGGTGAGTTTCGCGGCATTCCGACTTCGATGCCCCGGTTGCCGAAATTCAGTTGCCTTTGAATTTCGGGTGATCCCTCTTGAGCATGTATGCTTCTGCTACTTGTTCTACATCACACTTCCTTCCGCAAACGGCGAAACGCTTTGACTCGGTGAGTTTCGCGGCATTCCGACTTCGATGCCCCGGTTGCCGAAATTCAGTTGCCTTTGAATTTCGGGTGATCCCTCTTGAGCATGTATGCTTCTGCTACTTGTTCTACATCACACTTCCTTCCGCAAACAGCGAAACGCTTTGACTCGGTGAGTTTCGCGGCATTCCGACTTCGATGCCCCGGTTGCCGAAATTCAGTTGCCTTTGAATTTCGGGTGATCCCTCTTGAGCATGTATGCTTCTGCTACTTGTTCTACATCACACTTCCTTCCGCAAACGGCGAAACGCTTTGACTCGGTGAGTTTCGCGGCATTCCGACTTCGATGCCCCGGTTGCCGAAATTCAGTTGCCTTTGAATTTCGGGTGATCCCTCTTGAGCATGTATGCTTCTGCTACTTGTTCTACATCACACTTCCTTCCGCAAACGGCGAAACGCTTTGACTCGGTGAGTTTCGCGGCATTCCGACTTCGATGCCCCGGTTGCCGAAATTCAGTTGCCTTTGAATTTCGGGTGATCCCTCTTGAGCATGTATGCTTCTGCTACTTGTTCTACATCACACTTCCTTCCGCAAACGGCGAAACGCTTTGACTCGGTGAGTTTCGCGGCATTCCGACTTCGATGCCCCGGTTGCCGAAATTCAGTTGCCTTTGAATTTCGGGTGATCCCTCTTGAGCATGTATGCTTCTGCTACTTGTTCTACATCACACTTCCTTCCGCAAACGGCGAAACGCTTTGACTCGGTGAGTTTCGCGGCATTCCGACTTCGATGCCCCGGTTGCCGAAATTCAGTTGCCTTTGAATTTCGGGTGATCCCTCTTGAGCATGTATGCTTCTGCTACTTGTTCTACATCACACTTCCTTCCGCAAACGGCGAAACGCTTTGACTCGGTGAGTTTCGCGGCATTCCGACTTCGATGCCCCGGTTGCCGAAATTCAGTTGCCTTTGAATTTCGGGTGATCCCTCTTGAGCATGTATGCTTCTGCTACTTGTTCTACATCACACTTCCTTCCGCAAACGGCGAAACGCTTTGACTCGGTGAGTTTCGCGGCATTCCGACTTCGATGCCCCGGTTGCCGAAATTCAGTTGCCTTTGAATTTCGGGTGATCCCTCTTGAGCATGTATGCTTCTGCTACTTGTTCTACATCACACTTCCTTCCGCAAAAGGCGAAACGCTTTGACTCGGTGAGTTTCGCGGCATTCCGACTTCGATGCCCCGGTTGCCGAAATTCAGTTGCCTTTGAATTTCGGGTGATCCCTCTTGAGCATGTATGCTTCTGCTACTTGTTCTACATCACACTTCCTTCCGCAAACGGCGAAACGCTTTGACTCGGTGAGTTTCGCGGCATTCCGACTTCGATGCCCCGGTTGCCGAAATTCAGTTGCCTTTGAATTTCGGGTGATCCCTCTTGAGCATGTATGCTTCTGCTACTTGTTCTACATCACACTTCCTTCCGCAAACGGCGAAACGCTTTGACTCGGTGAGTTTCGCGGCATTCCGACTTCGATGCCCCGGTTGCCGAAATTCAGTTGCCTTTGAATTTCGGGTGATCCCTCTTGAGCATGTATGCTTCTGCTACTTGTTCTACATCACACTTCCTTCCGCAAACGGCGAAACGCTTTGACTCGGTGAGTTTCGCGGCATTCCGACTTCGATGCCCCGGTTGCCGAAATTCAGTTGCCTTTGAATTTCGGGTGATCCCTCTTGAGCATGTATGCTTCTGCTACTTGTTCTACATCACACTTCCTTCCGCAAACGGCGAAACGCTTTGACTCGGTGAGTTTCGCGGCATTCCGACTTCGATGCCCCGGTTGCCGAAATTCAGTTGCCTTTGAATTTCGGGTGATCCCTCTTGAGCATGTATGCTTCTGCTACTTGTTCTACATCACACTTCCTTCCGCAAACGGCGAAACGCTTTGACTCGGTGAGTTTCGCGGCATTCCGACTTCGATTGCCCCGGTTGCCGAAATTCAGTTGCCTTTGAATTTCGGGTGATCCCTCTTGAGCATGTATGCTTCTGCTACTTGTTCTACATCACACTTCCTTCCGCAAACGGCGAAACGCTTTGACTCGGTGAGTTTCGCGGCATTCCGACTTCGATGCCCCGGTTGCCGAAATTCAGTTGCCTTTGAATTTCGGGTGATCCCTCTTGAGCATGTATGCTTCTGCTACTTGTTCTACATCACACTTCCTTCCGCAAACGGCGAAACGCTTTGACTCGGTGAGTTTCGCGGCATTCCGACTTCGATGCCCCGGTTGCCGAAATTCAGTTGCCTTTGAATTTCGGGTGATCCCTCTTGAGCATGTATGCTTCTGCTACTTGTTCTACATCACACTTCCTTCCGCAAACGGCGAAACGCTTTGACTCGGTGAGTTTCGCGGCATTCCGACTTCGATGCCCCGGTTGCCGAAATTCAGTTGCCTTTGAATTTCGGGTGATCCCTCTTGAGCATGTATGCTTCTGCTACTTGTTCTACATCACACTTCCTTCCGCAAACGGCGAAACGCTTTGACTCGGTGAGTTTCGCGGCATTCCGACTTCGATGCCCCGGTTGCCGAAATTCAGTTGCCTTTGAATTTCGGGTGATCCCTCTTGAGCATGTATGCTTCTGCTACTTGTTCTACATCACACTTCCTTCCGCAAACGGCGAAACGCTTTGACTCGGTGAGTTTCGCGGCATTCCGACTTCGATGCCCCGGTTGCCGAAATTCAGTTGCCTTTGAATTTCGGGTGATCCCTCTTGAGCATGTATGCTTCTGCTACTTGTTCTACATCACACTTCCTTCCGCAAACGGCGAAACGCTTTGACTCGGTGAGTTTCGCGGCATTCCGACTTCGATGCCCCGGTTGCCGAAATTCAGTTGCCTTTGAATTTCGGGTGATCCCTCTTGAGCATGTATGCTTCTGCTACTTGTTCTACATCACACTTCCTTCCGCAAACAGCGAAACGCTTTGACTCGGTGAGTTTCGCGGCATTCCGACTTCGATGCCCCGGTTGCCGAAATTCAGTTGCCTTTGAATTTCGGGTGATCCCTCTTGAGCATGTATGCTTCTGCTACTTGTTCTACATCACACTTCCTTCCGCAAACGGCGAAACGCTTTGACTCGGTGAGTTTCGCGGCATTCCGACTTCGATGCCCCGGTTGCCGAAATTCAGTTGCCTTTGAATTTCGGGTGATCCCTCTTGAGCATGTATGCTTCTGCTACTTGTTCTACATCACACTTCCTTCCGCAAACGGCGAAACGCTTTGACTCGGTGAGTTTCGCGGCATTCCGACTTCGATGCCCCGGTTGCCGAAATTCAGTTGCCTTTGAATTTCGGGTGATCCCTCTTGAGCATGTATGCTTCTGCTACTTGTTCTACATCACACTTCCTTCCGCAAACAGCGAAACGCTTTGACTCGGTGAGTTTCGCGGCATTCCGACTTCGATGCCCCGGTTGCCGAAATTCAGTTGCCTTTGAATTTCGGGTGATCCCTCTTGAGCATGTATGCTTCTGCTACTTGTTCTACATCACACTTCCTTCCGCAAACAGCGAAACGCTTTGACTCGGTGAGTTTCGCGGCATTCCGACATCGGTGCCCCTGCTACCGAAATTCAGTTGCCTTTGAATTTCGGGTGATCCCTCTTGAGCATGTATGCTTCTGCTACTTGTTCTACATCACACTTCCTTCCGCAAACGGCGAAACGCTTTGACTCGGTGAGTTTCGCGGCATTCCGACTTCGATGCCCCGGTTGCCGAAATTCAGTTGCCTTTGAATTTCGGGTGATCCCTCTTGAGCATGTATGCTTCTGCTACTTGTTCTACATCACACTTCTTCCGCAATGGCGAAACGCTTTTGACTCGGTGAGTAGTTTCGGGCATTCCGACTTCGATGCCCCGGTTGCCGAAATTCAGTTGCCTTTGAATTCGGGTGATCCCTCTTGAGCATGTATGCTTCTGCTACTTGTTCTACATCACACTTCCTTCCGCAAAGGCGAAACGCTTTGACTCGGTGAGTTTCGCGGCATTCCGACTTCGATGCCCCGGTTGCCGAAATTCAGTTGCCTTTGAATTTCGGGTGATCCCTCTTGAGCATGTATGCTTCTGCTACTTGTTCTACATCACACTTCCTTCCGCAAACGGCGAAACGCTTTGACTCGGTGAGTTTCGCGGCATTCCGACTTCGATGCCCCGGTTGCCGAAATTCAGTTGCCTTTGAATTTCGGGTGATCCCTCTTGAGCATGTATGCTTCTGCTACTTGTTCTACATCACACTTCCTTCCGCAAACGGCGAAACGCTTTGACTCGGTGAGTTTCGCGGCATTCCGACTTCGATGCCCCGGTTGCCGAAATTCAGTTGCCTTTGAATTTCGGGTGATCCCTCTTGAGCATGTATGCTTCTGCTACTTGTTCTACATCACACTTCCTTCCGCAAACAGCGAAACGCTTTGACTCGGTGAGTTTCGCGGCATTCCGACTTCGATGCCCCGGTTGCCGAAATTCAGTTGCCTTTGAATTTCGGGTGATCCCTCTTGAGCATGTATGCTTCTGCTACTTGTTCTACATCACACTTCCTTCCGCAAACAGCGAAACGCTTTGACTCGGTGAGTTTCGCGGCATTCCGACTTCGATGCCCCGGTTGCCGAAATTCAGTTGCCTTTGAATTTCGGGTGATCCCTCTTGAGCATGTATGCTTCTGCTACTTGTTCTACATCACACTTCCTTCCGCAAACAGCGAAACGCTTTGACTCGGTGAGTTTCGCGGCATTCCGACTTCGATGCCCCGGTTGCCGAAATTCAGTTGCCTTTGAATTTCGGGTGATCCCTCTTGAGCATGTATGCTTCTGCTACTTGTTCTACATCACACTTCCTTCCGCAACAGGCGAAACGCTTTGACTCGGTGAGTTTCGCGGCATTCCGACTTCGATGCCCCGGTTGCCGAAATTCAGTTGCCTTTGAATTTCGGGTGATCCCTCTTGAGCATGTATGCTTCTGCTACTTGTTCTACATCACACTTCCTTCCGCAAATAGCGAAACGCTTTGACTCGGTGAGTTTCGCGGCATTCCGACTTCGATGCCCCGGTTGCCGAAATTCAGTTGCCTTTGAATTTCGGGTGATCCCTCTTGAGCATGTATGCTTCTGCTACTTGTTCTACATCACACTTCCTTCCGCAAACGGCGAAACGCTTTGACTCGGTGAGTTTCGCGGCATTCCGACTTCGATGCCCCGGTTGCCGAAATTCAGTTGCCTTTGAATTTCGGGTGATCCCTCTTGAGCATGTATGCTTCTGCTACTTGTTCTACATCACACTTCCTTCCGCAAACGGCGAAACGCTTTGACTCGGTGAGTTTCGCGGCATTCCGACTTCGATGCCCCGGTTGCCGAAATTCAGTTGCCTTTGAATTTCGGGTGATCCCTCTTGAGCATGTATGCTTCTGCTACTTGTTCTACATCACACTTCCTTCCGCAAACAGCGAAACGCTTTGACTCGGTGAGTTTCGCGGCATTCCGACTTCGATGCCCCGGTTGCCGAAATTCAGTTGCCTTTGAATTTCGGGTGATCCCTCTTGAGCATGTATGCTTCTGCTACTTGTTCTACATCACACTTCCTTCCGCAAACGGCGAAACGCTTTGACTCGGTGAGTTTCGCGGCATTCCGACTTCGATGCCCCGGTTGCCGAAATTCAGTTGCCTTTGAATTTCGGGTGATCCCTCTTGAGCATGTATGCTTCTGCTACTTGTTCTACATCACACTTCCTTCCGCAAAGGCGAAACGCTTTGACTCGGTGAGTTTCGCGGCATTCCGACTTCGATGCCCCGGTTGCCGAAATTCAGTTGCCTTTGAATTTCGGGTGATCCCTCTTGAGCATGTATGCTTCTGCTACTTGTTCTACATCACACTTCCTTCCGCAAACGGCGAAACGCTTTGACTCGGTGAGTTTCGCGGCATTCCGACTTCGATGCCCCGGTTGCCGAAATTCAGTTGCCTTTGAATTTCGGGTGATCCCTCTTGAGCATGTATGCTTCTGCTACTTGTTCTACATCACACTTCCTTCCGCAAACAGGCGAAACGCTTTGACTCGGTGAGTTTCGCGGCATTCCGACTTCGATGCCCCGGTTGCCGAAATTCAGTTGCCTTTGAATTTCGGGTGATCCCTCTTGAGCATGTATGCTTCTGCTACTTGTTCTACATCACACTTCCTTCCGCAAACGGCGAAACGCTTTGACTCGGTGAGTTTCGCGGCATTCCGACTTCGATGCCCCGGTTGCCGAAATTCAGTTGCCTTTGAATTTCGGGTGATCCCTCTTGAGCATGTATGCTTCTGCTACTTGTTCTACATCACACTTCCTTCCGCAAACGGCGAAACGCTTTGACTCGGTGAGTTTCGCGGCATTCCGACTTCGATGCCCCGGTTGCCGAAATTCAGTTGCCTTTGAATTTCGGGTGATCCCTCTTGAGCATGTATGCTTCTGCTACATGTTCTACATCACACTTCCTTCCGCAAAGGCGAAACGCTTTGACTCGGTGAGTTTCGCGGCATTCCGACTTCGATGCCCCGGTTGCCGAAATTCAGTTGCCTTTGAATTTCGGGTGATCCCTCTTGAGCATGTATGCTTCTGCTACTTGTTCTACATCACACTTCCTTCCGCAAACGGCGAAACGCTTTGACTCGGTGAGTTTCGCGGCATTCCGACTTCGATGCCCCGGTTGCCGAAATTCAGTTGCCTTTGAATTTCGGGTGATCCCTCTTGAGCATGTATGCTTCTGCTACTTGTTCTACATCACACTTCCTTCCGCAAACGGCGAAACGCTTTGACTCGGTGAGTTTCGCGGCATTCCGACTTCGATGCCCCGGTTGCCGAAATTCAGTTGCCTTTGAATTTCGGGTGATCCCTCTTGAGCATGTATGCTTCTGCTACTTGTTCTACATCACACTTCCTTCCGCAAACGGCGAAACGCTTTGACTCGGTGAGTTTCGCGGCATTCCGACTTCGATGCCCCGGTTGCCGAAATTCAGTTGCCTTTGAATTTCGGGTGATCCCTCTTGAGCATGTATGCTTCTGCTACTTGTTCTACATCACACTTCCTTCCGCAAACAGCGAAACGCTTTGACTCGGTGATTTTCGCGGCATTCCGACTTCGATGCCCCGGTTGTCGAAATTCAGTTGCCTTTGAATTTCGGGTGATCCCTCTTAAGCATGTATGCTTCTGCTACTTGTTCTACATCACACTTCCTTCCGCAAACAGCGAAACGCTTTGACTCGGTGAGTTTCGCGGCATTCCGACTTCGATGCCCCGGTTGCCGAAATTCAGTTGCCTTTGAATTTCGGGTGATCCCTCTTGAGCATGTATGCTTCTGCTACTTGTTCTACATCACACTTCTTCCGCAAATGGCCAAACGCTTTGACTCGGTGAGTTTCGCGGCATTCCGACTTCGATGCCCGGTTGCCGAAATTCAGTTGCCTTTGAATTTCGGGTGATCCCTCTTGAGCATGTATGCTTCTGCTACTTGTTCTACATCACACTTCTTCCGCAAACAGCGAAACGCTTTGACTCGGTGAGTTTCGCGGCATTCCGACTTCGATGCCCTGGTTGCCGAAATTCAGTTGCCTTTGA